>JAYEVE010001332.1:0-75016 GCA_036346375.1 Guadua angustifolia
TCTCCCAAAGCCTGGGCGATCCTATCACGGCGTTCGCCGTTTGGGGCTCGATCGGTCGGACCTTTCAAGAAAGGCGGCGGGGCTTGACTCACCTACCGTTGCGGTGGACAAGTTCACCAAGTGGATAAAAGCTAAGCCGGTCTCACCATCACTTGATGTGGCGGCCAACCTCCGCGTCGCCGTTTATGGTTTGGGTCGAACTCCATCATCACAATAACGGGCGCGATTCACGAAAGAGTTCCTCGAGTTCTCTGACGACTTCAACATCGCGTCATTGGGCGGTATAGCCCATCCGGACCAGCGGCGGTCGAAACCGCGCCAGGATATGATCCTCCAAGGTCTCAAACGCGGATCTTTAATCGGCGAAAAGTTCGCGGGGCGATGGGCGGCTAAATTGCCCTCCGTCCTCTGGAGCCTGCAGACCCAGGCACGGCGGGATTACCATTCTTCACGGTGTTATTGGCGGGCGTTTGCCAAACCGATCTGGAGTCTGGCGCCCCAAGACTACAAGCCGACAAAGCGGGGGCTCGGCGCTATGAGCGCCATCGACCACTTGATGAGGCGGCGATGTGGCGGTCTGATCGGCCAAGTATCAGCGAGAGCTGCGGCGTTACCGCGTGTCGAGGTTCGCGGACGGTCCTTCAGCGTCGGTGACATGGTCTGCGCGGAGTTGATCCAACGTTGGCGAGCACAAACTTCCCCTCCATGGGAAGGGCCCTTCACCATCGCGGAGTCCTCGAGCCGACACCTTTCAACTCAAAAAGCGTCGGCGGTAACATTGTACCCAACGCATGGAATATTGAAAAGCTAAGGAGATTTATCCTAAAACTTTTTCTTTATTCTGTGCTATAAAACCCTCCAGGCGAAGCCTTGATGTCTGATCACGCCCGATCATCATCGTCGCAGGGGTTGCTTGTTTACATGACCACCCGGCCGGCCGCGGAAATAGTCGTGACCCCATAGATAACTCATTGGCCAAAAGTGCTCGGCCTATGCCCCGGCTCTGTTCTTATAACGCCAGGCGCCCGAAAAAGATCTTATCGGGCGGTCCTTAGTCGGTTCTTGGCGCGCCTTTGGTTTATCAACTCTGTCGCTATCTTGGCGTTTCCTTCAAAAAGTGGCGGCTTTGGCCTCCCTCACATAACCTAGCGGTCCCTAAGAGCTACGGTCATCGTGGCGCTCATCCTGAAAAGCACAATATAGGGCAAAGTTTTCAAAAAAGAAAACCGCGGCGTACAATATGCATATATTACATCACACAAAAACAAAAGTTGGCCCCAGGCGCTGGGCGTTCAAAGCTAACTCAAGCATCACCCTCGGCGGTTCGTCGCCGGCTATCGCTACTCCGGGCGCCTCGCGGCTGGCCACCCTCTTGGCCGGTTGCCCTGGCCGCCCAGCAGTGGCGTCCCTCGATCCGACAGCGTCGCGTCGTCGAGAAGCGTCGCGGTGGCGGGCCAGCGGCGTACTACGCCCGCGGCGGCCCGCCCCAGGCGGAACACTGCGCAAGCGCTGAGAAGGTCGGCAAGCGTCGGCCGCTGGACAAGCGGAGCGTGCCACAGCAGGTGAACTCGAGAAGCTCCTCGGCCTCACCCCTAGAGACTCAAGCTCCTGCCCATACTCTCGAAGAATTGGGGCGGAACAAGGAAGAAAACCCTTCTTGTGCGGGCAGGCGCTCCTCGTCTGTCGAGCGAGGTCCTCCTGACGGCCTCAACACAGGCCAGCTCTGGCAGCGTCTCTTCGCGGCTTGGCGATCTCCTCCTCCTCGAGGCCTCTGACCGAGCCAGCTCCGCCACCACCTCCTCCGCAGCGCCCTCGCCCGATTCCTCCTTGGCGGCTGGGCCGGGCTTCTGAGCAAGCACTTAGCCTCCCCGGCCGCGCCCGGGTGATCTGAGGCCGCCAAGAAGCATCGGTAGCGTCAGCCGGCCGATCATCTTGGCTGCCCGTGCCCTCGTCCTAGAGACAATGGTGCCCACCTCTCCGCGTAAGCGAGGCAGCCCGGTGGCACTAGGAAAACAACAAACAATTCAACATCAGCAACAAAAGGAAGTCGAAGCCATCTCGACATCAAAAAGAAGACTCCACTCGGAAGAGGGTTGGGATCACGGAGAAGATGCGAGCGCAATATGAGCTATCCACTTCTTCTTGGCGCATGGGCAACCGACAGCGGTCGCGGGACTTCTTGAGTCCAGACCGGAGGGTCGCCGCAGCCCCCTCTTACCGGCCCTACGATCGTCGTCTCCGCTGCGCCATCAACACTCGCGTCTCCTAGCCCTTTCCTCTTTTTTGGCGAAGAGCGGAGGAGAAGCGGGAGGACGAAAGAATAGTAGCAGCGTGGTCACCTCTCCCCCCGCACCATATTTATAGGGACGGGGTGGAAGCGATCGAAGCGAAAAGTCACTCACTGGGCTCAGCCCGCCTGGCGCATTAACTACGTCTCGCGACGAGAGCGCATCGCCTGTCCGCCTCCCACTTTGCATTAAAATACACGTTTGATTGAAGCGAAAGGAACTGCCTGCCGGACGAGGAAGCGGCATGACTCTTCGGTTTTCGCCGGGGCCAAAGGACCGAGCTGAAGAAGGCTTGACAAGCGAGTGGAAGCCTTCAGTGGCGAAGGCCCATTAATTCGACCTCCCCACCCGAAGGCCCGAAAGCCACAATGTCTCCAGCATACGCAAGGAAAAGTTAAGGCAACCCTTTCCTTAAAGTTTTACGCGTTCGTTTTCCTCAGAGTTTGGTATTGTGTGTAGAGAGCCTTAAGCAGTCCTATGCACCGCTCGGGGGCTAAAACTTCACACACTTTCATGGGTCAGGTAACCCGGTCGGCCATGCAGTTCTCCCTAGCGGTAACCCTCTCGATCCGGCCTTCTGACCTCGCCCAGTGACTATGGGTTCTTAGTAGTGCTTTGCGGTAGAAGGAAATACCCGTGTGGTACGATCCGTAGCCGATCGGGAACCCCCTTTTCCCATGACAAGTGCAAGCGAACATTCCATTTCCTAGGTCCCTATTTTTTCTTCTGCGAGCACTCCTCAAAGGTGTCAACATACCGACTTACGCTTGTATAACCCCCGCGGTTTTTAAAGCCATGGTCATCGAATGTTCATCACCTTTGGGAAACGTGAAGAATAAAGCCGGACCTACGAAATAGCCCGACCTGACTGGCCATTTGGTTCCCCTATAATGGTAACCCTTTCGACCCAGTCCATGACATCTCCAGGAATGGAAACCGCAAAAAGGCGAGGAAGCGGCTACGGCAAAAGACGGGAGCGTGCCCTAGCGCTCGCCACACCAAGTCCCACTTTCTTTGAAGCTGCGTGCGGCGGACAAAAGCGTCAACCGATCGCTCGCCGACCAAGCGAACGTCGCCTCGACGATCGGCGTCGCGTGTCCGTCTAAGCGCCACATCGGGGCGGGCGGTGAGATGTCTGCTCCCAACCATTTCAATTCGCATTTAATTCCGCCCGCACATTAAATGCTAGCGAGGAAGGTTCGGTATCACCGAAACGCAGCCGCGATCACTCGATCTCCGCCGGGCCAGCTCAAATTGGGCGGCAGTCTGAAGTCCATCCGGCCGAGGCGGCCTCGGTGTGGCGAGAGGCAGAATGCCCCACTGGTCGACCTAAGTGTGGGTTCAATGGCATGAACCACCAAGTGGATCTCAAACGCGCCCAAGCCAGTAGCAATGGCGAGTGCAAAGCGAACCTCGGTGGGTCTTTAGTTGGATTAGCGGACGACCCAATCGCCTTAACTGCGTGTCGAGACCATACTTCAAACTCTCATGGAGCCCCCGAAAGGCGTGAGCGATGTGCGCCCAGATTCTGAGCAACTCGAGGTCCGATATGGGATTGAGTAAAAGGTTTTTATGGGTCGCTCAGTGGTCGGACACCGCGCGAGATAGTCCACTCGGAGATCACTTGATCTCCGGGCCCACTCGGATAACCCGTTTGTAGCTCCACGAGACACGGTGTTCGGCGATGTATGGCAAACACTTGGCTGGCTCACCCCTCCGGGTCCCACACTGCAGACGGGGCATACGACGGGGCCAGGCGGCGGCCTCTCCTCCCGTGGATAGCCTGCTTTGACGAGGACTCGGGAGACGGATGCCCTTCGTCTAGCTCTGACGTAAAACTAGCCTCACTAACTCGTCTAGCTACGACGTAAAACTAGCCTCACTAACACGTCTAGCTCTGACGTAAAAGCGAGCACTCGGGAACCCGGAACCTCTGTGAGGCATCTAGACCTCCTGCTGACCACGGCGGCGTCTAAGCTACTGGCGTAAAACGAGCACTCGGGAGACCGAGAACCTCTCGCCAAAGGCATCTGGACCTCCCTGCCCACCACTGCCAGCGTCTAGCTACGATGTAAAAGCGAGCACTTTCGGGAACGAGAACCTCTCTTGAAGGCATCTGGACCTCCTGCCGACCACGGACGGCGTCTAGCTCTGACGTAAAATGAGCACTCGGGAACAGAACCTCTCACGAGGCATCTGGACCTCCTGCCGAGCCACGGCAGCGTCTAGCTCGGCGTAAAAAGGGCACTCGGGGACCAGAACCTCTCGCGAAGGCATCTGGACCTCCCTGCCGACCACGGCCGCGTCTAGCCACGACATAAAATGAGCGGAGCCCTGCGCAAGGCAACCAAGCATCCATGTCGACCGACATAGCGTTGAAACCAGAGCCTTCCAACTAAGCCGGTCGGACTAAGCATTTGGGATAACCTGACCCGGCTCCCGACCGCACAGGGCTACACTGCCGGTGCTCGCCGTGCGCACACCAGTCGAGCGGTCGACCAAGTTGGTCGGACCCCGTCTCCCAAGGCAGCATTCCGATCCAATCAGAAGCTTAGGATCAATCAAGTTCGCTCACTTCGTTCAGTCAAATTCTTTATCGACCAGTATAAACCCCCGACCAGGCTCTCTGAGCCGCTTAAGAGCTACACTGCAAAGATGCGCTTCGTCGCACCGGTTGAGATCGGTGACGGGTTGGTCGGGCTCAATCGATCAGCGGCCACCCGAGGAGACCACGCTTGCCGTTAAGCGACGCCTTGTACTGTTGAGAGACCATGCGGGCGAAAATGAAGGGTCCATCCGGGGAACACCTCGTTTGGGGCGGTCCGAGACTCTTGGCGAATACTCATACCGAGGGTACCTGACCAAAGTCTACATCTATTTCAAGATCGTATCTCTCCGGTGATCGGGTTGGGCCGGAATGACGGTGATACTGCAGTCTTTGCCCAAATGAGCCGTGTTGGGCCGCATCCTGATCGAAGGCCTCCTCTGGCCGTAAAGGGTCCCCGCCTCGATTATCTTGAGCGACCTCGGGTGGGTGCTCCCCATCGCCTCGACACGAGTCGAAGCACCGCAAGCTCAACACGGGTCTTAGCCAAGCCCCTAACGAGCTCTAGCTCATAACCTCCGCCACGTCGACGATCTACACCAAGTGGTCACCGTCTCACGGACACCACAACTACATTAGGCGGATGGTTCCTTCCCAAAGCGCGATCACCCGTCTCACCGGACACGGCCAGCAATCTTTGGGCGGATAGTTCCTTCCCAAGGCAACAAAAGGCGGCCTCGGCCAAGCACCCATCCTCTCAAGCGTCGGCATCTGAAAAGGCGCCGCGAGGCAGTGCGCACTCTTCCTAACAAGCGCGATCCGTTATGACTACTAACCCGGCATGGGATGAGCAATATCCAATCATCAAAAGAAGAAGACCGCGACACCCGGGCATAGCGTACCCCTACCTTTTTTCAAAATCCCATGTAACCTGCCCCCTCGGCCTATATAAAGGGAGGCAGGGCCCTCAGGGAGGGGGGACGAATAGATACACATTCATTCGCTTTCTCACCTGACATACACTGAGCCGTCCGACCCGGCTCAACACCTAACTGAGATAAGCTCTCCCGACCTCCTCCTTTCGCTTGCGAGCAGCTAAGGGCACATCCTTAGCAGCTTAAACTATAACCTCTGAAACCTTGTGCACGGAGTAATACAAACCACCACCATGAATCTGGAAGTAGGGGCGTTCACTTAGAACAGATTATACATCCGGGACTTCCTTAGTCTAACCATTCGAGGAGAGGGGACGCGCGACCCCCTAAACTTACAAATTTACTTGCCAGTTCTACGAAACACCGACAACTTTGTTCCAGTTCAGAGTGTTATGAGATATGAACTCTAAACCGTATCAGTTTAGGACTCTATCTCTTTATGGTGTGGTCGAATCCGAATTCCTCTCTCATACTGCTATATATATCGGGTGATCCCCATTGTGAAGAAGATGAATCAATAGAGCGAGAGAGAATTTCACCCCTTACATTGTGTGTTCATTGTTCTTGCTCCTCTGATTGCGTCTACAACTTATGATTGATCGTGGGCGATCAACGATATTTTACAACACGTTATCAGCATGAATCTCTACCACAAGGAGGAGGATTGTCGACTACAACGAACGATCTACTACCGGTGATTGATCGCCCGATCCGATCTGCAATCAACTCGTCATCACGCTGGCACCCACTCGGATTGCCGAAAAAGTCCCACGCGACTCTAACCTACGCGATAGTCTTACAGAATTTTTCCTGTAGGTTGAATCAAGGTAATAGATTGGCATGATCGATTGAATCACAATTGAATTTAGTATATCGGAGATTTGGAGGGTTTTCCTATCAATCTAGTAGATCATTCTTTTCCCCATTCTCACACACGATCAATCAGAACATGTAAATACCATACTTGTGGTTACTGTTCATAAAGAAAAAAATCTTCTTGGCGCGCTGAAGAGCGCCTCGGCCACGATAAACGACGACTACCACTAAATGCCGCCTCATTGCCTTTCGGTAGAACCGCCTCGGTCGCTTCCGTCGTCGCCGTGAAATCTTGGCGCGCCACGACCACGGGCTCGGCCTCCACGCCCGATAATGGGGCGAAGATCTCGCGCTGCAAAGCTCCATGACAGCCAAAGCACCTAGCTTGACACCGTCGACCGCCTCGGCCTTGCCGCCACTACCACTCTGCACAAAGCACCTCGAGACCGTTGCGGTTGCCGCCCGACCGTCGGCCGCCGCGCCGATGGCTAGGCCCGATAACGCCGCCCGGCCGTCGCCACACGGACGCTGGCCGACGCTGAGTTCGTTGCGCCATCGGCCTTCCGTGGCAGCCACATCAACACGGTCGCTTCATCCGTCTCCATCGGCGAGCCGTCCACCGCAAGCGGACCCTACACCACGGACGATCTTCTTGCCGCGTCGCCTCGACCGCCCGAGCAGCGTGCCCGCACCATGCTTGTTGTCGCGGCAGTGAGAAAGATGGCGGCTTCGATGGCTGAAGTGTGTGGCTAGGGTTTTCCTCGGCCTCTGAGTGAATTGCTATGGTGGCGATCCATTTGCTAATCGGGCCGTATAGGCAGCGGCCTGTGAAAGAAAAAATAAAACACCCATTGGGCGTGTGGCCTAATAGCCGTCTGACTTTGTTTTTCAAGAAATAATTATAAACCCTAGAAATTGGTATTAAATTCCAAAAAATCATAATTTCTAGGTTTATAAACTATAAAAATTGGAAAATTGAGATTTAGTATTCTCTGGAAGTTCCATGCTCTGGGTTTTATTTTCTAGCTTTATGCCATGATTTAATATGTGCATAATATTAAGTAATTCTGAAAATTACTTAGTAATTAATAAAATACTAGAAAATTATGAAAATAATCGAGGCTATCAAAAGCGGTTTTGAGCTCGAGAGCATAAGTGGTTGGGTTTTTTATTTCTGTTTTGAAGGAACGGATACATGACAATTGGTGTCTAAGGAAAACACACATGAGGCTAGGTTTCTTAATTGGCGCCCGAAATTGGGAAGTGCTCCCTCCCTCGTGTGAGCCCTCGGGGAGGGTTGACCTGGCCAAGAGTCATGTTGACGGAGGCATTCATTCAATGTTTTCAAACCCAACCAACAAGAGTTACATAAGATGTAATTAGCACTATGCCAGGTTTATTTCACGTTGAAATTTATCCTTCTGTTAATTAGTAATTCTAAAAATTGCTTAATAATTAGCAAAAAAATTATAAAAAATGCTAAGAAAATCCTGAAAATCTGTGATAATTATCTACTGAATAGATATAGACCATACTTTACTGATTCAATAACAAAGCATGCAAAATAATATTTTACCTGAAGTAAAATCCATGTTTTGTTTGCATATAGGATATGTCTAACATCGCAAAGAAAGAGTTTGCTGAACTTGCCCTGAATGGCAACAATTACCTCACTTGGGCAATGGATGCCAAGATCAACTTGGCAGCCTAATCCCTTGGAGCCACAATTTCCCAGCCTGAAGCTGGTGCTCCGGCTCTCCCTAAAACTGCTAAGTGCACAACTTTGCATTTTCTGAGGCACCATCTCCATGTGGACCTGAAGGCCGAATATTTGATGGAGGAGGACCCGCTGGCTCCTTGGAATTCCCTGAAGGAACGATATAACCAGCAAACATCCGATTACATTGCGGAAGCACAAGCGTGAATGGACCCTCCTCGCTTCCAAGATTTTAAGTTAGTGGCATCATATAACCTCGCCATGCACAAAATTGTTGCCAAACTAGCATTTTGTGACCAGAAGATCACAAAAGCTGGAAAGATTGACAAGACTTTGTGCACATTCCACCCCAACATGAGGATACTTGACCTTGATGTCGTCATGCAAAGTACCAGAAGTACTCTGAGTTGATATGCGTTCTGCTAGAAACAAAAAAGCATGATGAACTTCTAATAAAGAATCATCAAGTCCTACCTACTGGGAGTTATGCATTGCCTGAAGCACATGCAAATGCTCAACAGGCTAGCAGTAGCCAAGGCCGTAGAAAAGGTCAAAAACAGAAAGGGGATAAATGGAAGAATGACAAAATCATAAAGGAAGAGGATGAGGTAAAAGAATTCCAGAAGAATAAAGATAAGTCCCAGGAGGGTGATATAAATGATTTATATGGAGATATGGAGTAGTCTCCCAAGTTTCCTTTTAGAGTTGATGTCATATTATCCTTTAGAGTCTCCTTAAGAGCCTCATTTATCAGTTTAATCTTTGTGTTCCTGAATGAACAATAGTCTCACGCTCTGTTGGCGATTATCGATCAAATTTAATAAAGTGTGATTTTTCCAGAAATTTATGTAATCATGCTATGCTCGTTCTATATTATTTGTTCGATGCAACAAATATTTGATTAATTTTACTTGTTTAATATAGAACTCCATGAATAATCTAATGGCGGAGGAGGAGATCTATCTTGTAGACAGTTGCACCACAAACACGATTCTTAGGGAAACTAAATATTTTCAGACATTGATTAAGAAAATTGGAAATATTATGACCATCGCCGGAAGCAATGCTCTTATTGTTGGCACCGGAAGAGCCATCATAGTTCTCCCTATGGGCACTCAGATAATTATAGAGAATGACCTATTACACCCTGAGTCCAGTCGCACTCTTCTGAGTTTCAAAGACATCCGTTTAAATGGTTTCCATATAGAGACTGAAAATGAGGATGGTACTGAATACCTACTCATGACTAAGTTTAACGGGTGTAATAAACGTGTGGTCGAAAAACTTCCTTCCTTCTCCTCCGGATTATATTATACATATATAAAACTAGAAGTTTATGTTGCGATGAAAACCATAGATAAAACCCGTAAATATTTAAGATCCGCATGATAAATGCAGGTCATCTGGGTTGAATATAATGAAAAGAATAATAAATAATTCGGTGGCCATAATATAAAAACTGACCTTTCCCAAACTGAAGTTTTTATGTGCCTACGTAATGCTAAAGGAAAGTCGATAGTTCGTCCTCTCATCTTAAAATTAGGGAAGAATCACTGAATTTTCTAGAGAGAATTCAAGGTGATATCGTGGATCAATGTAGCCTGTCGGGCCCTTTCAGATATTTTATGGTGCTAATAGATGCTTCTACTAGATTGTCCTATGTATGTCTCTTATCTACTAGGAACCATGCCTTTGCTAAATTAATTGTCCAAATCATTAAATTAAGAGCATCCTTTCCAGAAGAAAGAATCAAGTCCATTCGAATGGACAATGCTGGCGAGTTTACCTCAAAAGCATTCAATGATTATTGTTTGGCTCTAGGCATTAATGTAGAGCATTCTGTACCCCATGTCCACACCCAAAATGGCCTTGCAGAGTCATTAATTAAGAGAGTAAAGCTTATTGCTCGGCCGCCCTTGCAGAATTGTAGGTTACCCACTAGTTGTTGGGGCCATGCAGTGTTGCACGCTGCATCATTAATTCAACTCAGACCAACTGCATATCATGAATTTCCCCCCTTGCAGCTTGTGCGTGGGAAAGAACCAAGTATTTCCCATCTACGAAAATTTGGTTGTGCTATATACGTGCCAATCTCTCCACCACAGCGTACCACCATGGGACCTTACAGGAAGTTGGGGATCTATGTAGGTTATGAATCTCCGTCAATAATTAAATACCTAGAGCCTATGACAGGGGATCTATTCATGGCTCGGTACGCTGATTCTATCTTTGATGAGGACAATTTCCCGGCATTAGGGGGAGATAAGTACCACATTGAAGAATGCCGGGAAATAGATTAGAGTGTCACTGGCATTCAGTCCTTAGACCCACGACTAAAGAAGCCGAACTTGAAGTTAGGAGGATAATAAGTCGCAACAAATAGCCGATAACTCGCCGGATGCCTTCACTGATCATAAGGGAGTGACAAAATCTCATATACTGCGGTAAATGCACTGAAAGAGTGAAAATACCCCAGAAGGTTATTGAACCCTCTTGCCCCTCATGGCAAAAAGAGGGGAGGCCTCCAGTGCACAGACTTAGTTCATGGAGATGTCATGAACGGAGAACCGAGCAAATGAGATCACTACCTGAGACAGTTGAAGAAGCTCAACCTGTTGTTGAGAAAATCCCTGAAGCGAGCCATCCTGAAGATGGTAATCTCCCTGAAGTGAGCCATCCTGAAGATGGAAATCCCAGTGAACATTTGCGCGCACAACCTGACGCTGGGAAGTCGGAACACCCAGACTCCGTCGTTGTGGGAAATCACGAGGAGCTGGAAGAAATGAATGAAGAAATATCCACCAATTATGTAGACTCAGGAGAATTATATAAAAGAAAAACTACAATTGTCGACATTTATTTCGCCTCCAAAATTGCTAAAACTCTTGAACTGGATCCAGAACCAAAGTCTATGGCAGAGTGACAGAAGCGCTTAGATTGGGTCAAATGGAAAAAAACAATTGAGGCGGAATTGCACTTGCTTAATAAAAGGAAAGTATTCGGTCCTGTTGACCGGACACCTCCTATAGTGTTCCCTGTATGATCAAAATGGGTTTTCATCCGGAAGAGAAATGAAAACAACGAGGTGGTGAGATATAAAGCGAGGCTTGTAGCACAAGGGTTCACGCAGAGACCCGGCATCGATTATGATGAAACATATTCTCCTGTGATGAGTGGAATAACGTTCCGATATCTAATATCAACGGCAGCTAGTTTAAAATTAGAAATGCAGTTGATGGATGTGGTGACTGCATATTTATATGGGTCACTGGATTCGGACATTTATATGAGAGTCCCTGAAGGAGTAAAAGTCCCGTATCCTAATAATCGCAACATGTATAGCGTCAAACTGCAGAGATCGCTATACGGGCTAAAACAGTCGGGAAGAATGTGGTATAACCGGCTTAGTGAGTTCCTCCTGAAGAAGGGATACTCTAATAATGATGATTGTCCCTGTGTGTTTATAAAGAAATCCCAGAATGGATTCTGTATCATCTCAGTGTATGTCGATGATCTGAATATCATCGGAACCACGTAGGAGATAAAGGAAGAAAGTGCTTACCTCACGACAGAGTTTGAGATGAAAGATTTGGGTAAAACCAAATTTTGCTTAGGCCTGCAGCTAGAGCATTTCCCAGAAGGAATTCTTGTTCACCAGTCTTCCTATACCTGGAAGGTATTAGAGAGGTTTAATATGGATAAATCACATCCCTTGAAAACCCCCATGTTCGTAAGATCTCTCGAAGTGGATAAAGACCCATTCAGACCAAAGATGGAAAATGAGGAAGTCTTAGGACCTGAAGTCCCATATTTAAGTGCTATTAGAGCACTCATGTACCTTGTGAACTGCACAAGGCCTGATATTGCATTCGTAGTGAATTTGCTAGCAAGACATAGTTCAGCTCCAACTAGAAGACATTGGGCTGGTGTAAAGACTGTACTCAGATATCTCCAAGATACTCAAGATCTTGGGTTGTTTTTCCAGAAGAACCAAGACTTGACCATGGTGGGATATACGGATGTTGGCTATCTGTCTGATCCCCACAGTGCCAAATCTCAGACTGGTTTTGTATTTCTCTGCGGTGGTACAGCTGTTTCCTAGCGGTCTTGTAAATAGACGCTGGTAGCAACTTCTACCAACCACTCAGAGATTATATCCCTGTATGAAGCCTCACGTGAATGTGTTTGGTTGCGACGTGTGATTAGCCATATCCAGAAGTCATGTGGCCTTAACACCGTCGATACCCCCACAATTATCTATGAAGATAATTCTGCTTGTGTTGCACAAATACAATTGGGTTATGTAAAGAGCAACATCACGAAGCATATTGCTCCTAAGTTATTCTATCCTCACGAACTCCAGAAGAGCGGTGAGATAAAAATCTTACAAACTAAGTCATGTGAAAATCTTGCAGATTTATTTACTAAGTCCTTGCCTAAATCCATATTTCAAAGATATGTTAAAGGCATTGGAATGAGAAGACTTAGAGAGATACAGAGTTCAGGGGAGAAAACCCGTGAACCATAACCCTTATTACGATCCTGAAGATTCTAATAAAATCCTGAAGGTTATAAGTTGTACTCTTTTCCCTCTGTGAGTTTTCCTGAAGTTTTCTCACATGAAGGTTTTTAATGAGGCAACTAGTGCAACATAAAGTGCGAGTGCGATGTACTCTTTTCTCCATCTCCTTTTTCCCACTGGGTTTTTTAGTGGAGTTTTTGATGAGACATATGCATTACGCGGTATTCGACCAAGGGGGAGTGTTATGAGATATGAACTCTAAACCGTATCAGTTTAGGACTCTATCTCTTTATGGTGTGGTCGAATCCGAATTCCTCTATCATACTACTATATATATCGGGTGCTCCCCATTGTAAAGAAGATGAATCAATAAAGCGAGAGAGAATTTCACCCCTTACATTGTGTGTTCATTGTTCTTGCTCCCGTGATTGCGTCTACAACTTATGATTGATCGTGGGCGATCAACAACGTTTTACAACACAGAGAAGTTTTCTCTGTTTTTCTTTCTGTTGTTGCTTCTTTGTGCCGGATATGCTACACCACCGAAAATGCGTTCTCTGTATAGCTTGTAGTCTTCATCTCTTTTAGTCTACAATTCTAACACTGACAACTTGGAAATTCAATGCCTCCCGCAATCCAAGCCACCGTTCACACTTCTGCCAATCTCACGAACGCAGTTACCACCACCTTTACCTTAACCCTTCTATAAAAATCTCCGAGATGACTTAGAGCTTCCGCTGCGCTCCCACTCACCCCTCTCCCTGCCAAGCCTTGCCTAATTGCGCTTCGCTACATCGCCATTGCTGAAGAACAGGAGAAAAGGGGGGAATCTGATTTGGGCAAATTAGTTAGTACCATCCCGATTCACTGGGCAGGAGGCACCTCAGTGCATCCATAAACCCGTAGCCAGGGTTTTTTGTTTCGATTGGAGAGAAATATCACCCCACAGCGAAATGGACGAAACACCGAAATTTCGGCGAAATTTCAGCCAAATTCAAACAAAAAACAACAAAATCTAACCAAAAGCCAGATTTCACGAAATTTCCCACCTTCCGCTTTGGACCGAAAAGGCTGAAATTCAAGAAATTTTGCCTAAAAAAACCCCTTCCCGTAGCAACCCTAAAACTCAGCCTGTCTTGCCGGCAATCGCGTCACCTCCCTATTCATCTTCTCCATGGCGGGCACATGGTGGTCCACTTCTTCGGCCACTCTCCGTCATGGGAGTTGAGCCCAACTAATCTACATTCGATGGTAGATTAGTTAGCACCGTGAGGTGCGAGTTAGGGAACAAAGGAAACTGGAACGGGAGCTACGACAAAGCTAAAGCGGCAGCGCTAGCTACTAATACAGTTGTAATGGCACAAACTACTAATCGAAGCTAAAGCAGTGCACTAGGATCAAGAGCTCACTAGGAAAGACAACTTCACGATGACAGCTCCCCATGGCACAACTAACAAAAATGGGGTGCACGGTGATGTTCATGGGGACGAGGCGAAGCTAAAACTGACCACGAGCAAGGTCAAAGCTCACTAGAAGCGAAGGAAGACAGTGGCGACGATTGTGACTAGAGAAGAAGACGACGACACGGATGCATCACCAGCCATAGATTTTATATGTTTGTAGCAAATGCATCCTATTTTCCAATATAAACACATGTATTGTAGTGTCTAGCGGTACAATTACGTGTGCAATTAAGCTAGAAATTACACATCCTAAAACTATGTTGCTCCCTCCATTCTTTTTTTGCTTGACATACTAGAATCCGTGATATCAAACTTCTTAAGTTTGACCACCAGTAGGTTTAAGACTACATAGATTGCTATACGAAAATTATATCATTAAATTTATTATTAAAAATGCTTGTATAATATTACAATATTTTTAGCACATCTTAATATAAAGATATAATAATTAACATTCAAAGTCCCATCTCGAAGACAGTGAAATGTCAAAAACATCGAGTAAAAAAGAACGGACACTACTACAGAATGGTACATCACTATCACTTTATCTAGGTCTATTCTTAAGTTTTTAGGAAAAAACGATTATTATAAATGACTTAAGAGGGGGTGCTAATAATAATCACTATCGATTCTCAGGTTGGTTCTAACATTAAGAACCAATAGTAGTGTTCTTGGCATATCTCAATCGGTTCTAATGTTAGAACCAATTAGATGCGCCCAGTGTTACATTACAATCGCTTCTAACTTGAGAACTGATTATGATATGTCTCGCTAGGTTATTTATATCCTCGGGCTGAACTCTCCTCTGTTGTTATCCCAGAGGCTAAGAAAACCGCCGCCACCCAAAAAATAGTACATATTCTGGTTAGAAGCAATACTTGCGTGAGAAAATTTGAAATCCTCAAGGTTGTGTGCTAAAATTTAAAGCCCTAGTTTGAGGAGATTTCCCCTCTTTTTTCCTCATTTGTGGCTTTCTTCAAAATGTGTGCATTCCTTCAAACCACTTCAATTTTGTACTACATAATTTCGATATGTCGCAAAAAAATTAGGTTGCACTGAAATTGTATGTATCCTATCAGATTTCTCACCCTTTATTTGACAAACACACATCCATTTAATTATATTTATAGTGCTCTCATACTGATCTGAAATTATTGTTGCTATCATATGATGAATGTTAGAGTTTAGGCTGCGTAACCTACATTTCCTGTTCGACGGTACTTGTTCATAAATATGCCAAAATAGAAAATTTATAAGCAAGTAGTCTCGAATTATCCATGTTTTTTGGACAGTTCAAGTATATGTGGTTCGGGCAAGTTTCTGAGTTGTTATACAACTGCAGAGTAGATTTCGGTAGCATCTCTCTAGTGTTCTCTGGATACACACCCCTCTTGACCTGTTATCAAGATGTGTATCTGGAGAACAGGAGGGAGATGATGCGACATTTTCTTTGGAGTTGTACAACGGCTTAAGAACTTGCCCGAACCATATATCTTCAAATGGGATTAGGACATAACCTATTTATAGATTAGAAGTCATCGTTGGTACGTGCTTACTTGGTGAACAAATAGATTTTTCTTTAACATCATCTATTAATCTGTTACTTTACTACAATATAATACAACAATTATATGCTATGAATTATCCATTAATCTCTTACTTTACATGATTTTTTTTCAAGTATACAGAAAAGCTATGAATTGTTTTCTCTCAAGTCAAATATATGACCATGTTAGATCTACATATATTCAAAATGTCGCAAGTAGAGAGCATCGGCTCCTCGCTAGACAAAGTAGAAGTTGCTACTGAGGGGCCGAGCAAGGTTCCAAATGTTGAGGGCCCGAGTAAGGTGAGAAAGGCCCGACAACCGAACAAAGGGGCCACAGGGAGAACACTGCAGGTTTTCCAATTCAATGCCATAGGGGTTTGCACGAGTCCTCCCAAGTACAAGGGGCGATACCGGTCATTCTTTGACCAATTGGTGAGGGAGAGAGTGCCTGTAACACCTCAATTTTTGCTTTTCTTGCATTTAAATGGTATTTTGAATTTTTGAGAAATTTCTGGAATTTATTTGGATTTATTTGGATTTATTTTGAATTAAGCCATTTACCAAATTAATTAAATAATAGAAAAGTTAAAATAAAATTTTGCTGAAAATATTTTATTTAAGTCGCAAATGTCTTAAAATATTTTGAGAATTTTTTCGAATTTTTCCGGTATTTTAATGCCCTAAATGAATTATTTGATTTTCGGAATTATTTTTAATCGGAAAAGAATTTAAAATCGGATGAATAGTATTGGGCGAGTAATCTTGTATGCCCAGCTCGAAATCCTAAGCGTCGTAGCCGTCCGATCTTCATCCGACGGTCCACGTCGCGCCACGTCCACCCAATCCGAATCGCCGCCGGATTCCATGCTTGCCGCCAAGTGTGGGCCTCGGTTTCCACGCGATTCACGGACGCCGAGGGCGCTATTTAAGGCGCCGCCACCGTGATGTGATCTCCACCTTGCGCCGCTTTGTTGCCCTAGCCCACATCGCCTGAAGTCGCCGCTCGCCGCGACGAGCTCTGAAAGTTCGGCCACCCGCCGAAGTTCTTCGCGTTGTTTCATCGTCGCTGATTGATTCTCCGCCGTCAGTGTTACCATCGAACTCACCTTTCCAAGCCGCGTCGGGGAAGCAACTTCTACGCACCGGAGAAGCACGGGAACGCCGCCGGCCACGTCTTCGTCCCCGGTGAAGCCTCGCCGCCGCACCATCTCCACCGAGCCCGAGCTTCCACAGCCGTCCGATCGCGCATCAACGATCCGGATTTCTCCACGCCGCCAAAAAGCAAGAAACCCCAACTTCAAACCTCCGCCGTTAGATGCAAATCCGAGGCGCCGTCGTGCCACGCCGCTATTCCTTTGTCTTGCGAGACGCCGACAAAGCGGACCCACGTCGCCGCATCGCGACAAGCGATCAGGCGGCGTGTCATCGACAACGCGGACCCACATCGCCGCCAAGCCGCACCGGTGGCGTCATGCTTGACGCCACGGTGGGTCCCATCTGCCGCTGAGTCAATGATGACGCTATGCCGACGCCAAGACGCGAGCCGGTCGTATGACGTCAGCAAGGCCGCGTGTCGTTCTGTGGTGGCGACACGTGTCATAGATGACGCAATAATTAATTTTCCAAAAAAGAAAAATATTTGTTTAATTCCGTTTATTGATTTTAAATGTATTTTGAAACTTCAAATGCTTATAACTTTTGCGTTTTAACTCCGATTGGAGTGATTCCAATTTCTATAAATTTGTAAAATCTAGCTCTTTCTGTTAGTGAATTTTAATTGAATTTTTGACTTGAGTTGCTCTCTGTATTATTTATTTATTATTGTTCATTTGCGTTACGCGTAGACGTTGAAGTGCCCGAAGGTTTCGAGGAGAGGTTCGACCGTGAGCAAGCTCGGGAACGAGAATCAAGACTTTTGAAGGCAAGTTGTGTTTGATCATGTTGAACCTATTAGAGCAAACTATTTTGATTTAAACTATTGCATGCTAATTTGATAGAAATGACTTTGAATAAATTTTGGGATTAGTTAAATGCCTAGTTGCTGTATGCCACCTTGTCGTATATAATTGTAGGCCATGAATCCTTTGTCACCCTAGGTTATGGATTAATAGTTGGACATTAATAATTTGCCAACATGGGTTGAGTAGACCGAAGAGTATGCTTAGCCCTGCCACGTGGACATTTCATGATTTTGGAATACCAAAGTAAATATTGACTTAATGAGATATGGAACATGATTTGTGAATGAGATATGTGTTATTGAGTTGATGATGGCACGTGGTGCAATGGTAAAGAACTGGGGTGGGAAAATGATTTAGACTGGGGCAAATGGCAAGATTGTTTCTGGTGGGCCAAGAGTGGCAACTGGGCGGTCGTATTTGGTTTTCATTGGTTTTGGATAATTGAGATTACACTTGGTTAGTCTTGCCTCGGTCAACTAAGGACTTAACCTTGCGAGCATTTGAACTAAGTCTTTCATACAACCACAAGCTCCGTAATGGGACGGACCTAGCTGAGTAAACTGGGAAATCTATTCTTTGGTACTATCGTGGTGGTGTGGGGCCCGGAGGAGCGGGTGAGAACTCACATGGCGCAAGAGGGGGGCCCTGGGTGTGGTAACCAGTCCCTCCAGTGTTGAAACCTTAGCGGTCAGTACTGGGTTTAGACGGAACTTTGGAAAGGCTTTGTTATGGTTATTTGCCTTGGTGGTTTTTGACCGTATCTTGTGGGTAAAGTGTATAACCTCTGCAGAGTGTACAACCTATTCGAATAGCCGTGCTCACGGCATTGAGCATCACTCGGTGATTACAGTCAAGGGTTAGATTTTCATGAAAATGAATTGTCTATGGAAAATGCTTGGGTTGGTAATGAGTAACTTGACTTAGGATGGAAAAATGATTTACAATTGAAATGTTTGTGAAAGCTACTATTCCTACTACTGTTTCGCTGCTTGGTAAATTATTACTATTATTCCTGAATGTTGTACTGCACATGAACCGTAGTCTATCCTTTGTACTAAGCCTTGCATGTAGAATATTAGAATTGCATTCTGTGCATGACTTGCTGAGTGCTCAAAGTACTCACCCCACAACAACACAACTTCAGTTGAAGAAGAAGCAACCCCTACTCAGGAGGAGGAGTATCAGGAGGAGCTGACGAACTAAGGAGCGAGCCCAGTCAGTTGCTTGTGGCAAATTGGTTGGCGCCACGAGTTTATTTTATTTCACGCATTTGAATATTTTAATAAGTCTTAGCCTGCGAAAGGCATATCTTTGTAACTTGACCATAAGGTCAATCAACTAGTTTGAGTATTTAATTAAAGTACTTATTATTTCGTTGGTTATGTATGATATGTACCAATGTTGAGATCTGTGTGCACTAAGCGTGATCTGGACTAGTCTTGAATACACAGAGGGTCCGGATTTGCATATTCGGGGCAAGCAGTGCCCATCACGGTTAAGTATTGGATGAAGGAAGTCAGCGCTGAGTAGAAGAATTGGTTGTGAGACGAGGTTAAGGGAAAATAGATTATAGAAGAGGAAGATGAAAGCAATGCGAGGCGGTACATCTTGAAGAGGACGGGTGTGGCCTTGAAGCACTTTAGGGTATTCATGCACGGTGAGTACATGCTGAAAGGCCGTACTCCATTCAAGAGGTATCCGTTCATCTCCCGTGTTTGGGAGGAGTTCAAAAGGATGAAGAGTACGCCCGAGGCAAAGAAGTTGAGAGAAAAAACATCGCTATCCAGAGGCAGAACACGCATGCGCACCACCTCGGTTTGGACAACTATGAAGGGAAGAAGGCAAAGTGGGTGTGACTAGCAGAGGAATGTGTAAACTCTAGGACAGCGATGCCTTACTCCCACATATGTGAGAAGCGAGCCCCCTGAGGTACATGAAAAACCCCCTGCCCTGACCTCGGAGACTCCTTCTGCCTAGAAAGAAAAGTCGGTATAGGCCGCAGACACCCCTCAAGATTTTAAGGCCTATGAACATGAAAAGCCCTTTTTGGCAGTGAACCAATTGAATGCTCTAAGCAAGTTGACTCGTATGCTCCATAGATGGTATATTGACTGAGTGAATGAGGCCAAGCATCATGTCGATTTCAATGTCAAGTATAGAAGGGACATTTCTACCGCAACGACCATGGGATATTCCTAATCAGTTTTGAGGATCTGTTCCATTTGTACCACTGATAGTCATCGACATTTCTACTGTACGATCCTGGACGCTGTGAGTATCGCACCATACTATATGAGCTTATGATTTTTATAGGATTTCGTGATTATATTTTTTTAATATTCAACATGAGTTGCGAGGCAATGATCTTTGTGAGCTATGACTTGTCAACTAGTTGGGTTTGTCGACCTTGAGCTTGTGCCCGCGATCATGGTTAGGCTTCAACCGGAGTTCGTTGCTGGCTACATTAATGGGGCATTGAAAGATGAGTCGAAGAAGGACTTCATTCTATTCTCGTACCACAAGGAGTAAGTTGTACTTTACGCTTCAATTACTTATACGCACTTAAACAGTGTGAGAACTTATTTCCTTGCACTACATACCATTTAATAAGTAACCATTGGGTTCTACTCATGCTCGATCCGAGTGACAACAAAATCTACACTTTTAACTCGCTCAAGAAGAGACCGATGGCCTACACGATCAAGCCTGCTTTGGAGAAGTAAGTGCACTATTCTTAACTAATACTTTCTAAATTTAACTACGTTCATTTTTTTACTCAATAGCATCTCTCCAATATATGTCGGAGTTTCTTGGCATACGTCGCTGAAGGAGGGACACACGATGACAAAAAAGGCAACAAGATAGAGTATAAGCACTTCAAGGTGCAAGTGCTTAGCATATATAGGATTAATTATTTTCACATATATTCTTCGTCTCTTAATTTCTTTTTCTTTCTTCACAGTGTCATCTACAGGGCAGCAACGACCTGTGTAGTTTCTACGTCATGCATCACATGCAGCTTGTGGTCGACAACGTAGATATTTTCCCTAAGATATATGTACATGCATAATAATACACTTATCCTTTCACATAAAAATTTTAAAACTTAAATTAGAGCACTCATTTCTATTTTGTAGAAGATCGATATTTCCCAGAAGAGTTTACAAAGCAAAGAACTCAACTAATTATGAGACCACTTATGCCAATTGTACTTGGTAGAAGTTATATCGGAGGACGGTGGGTTTAGAGATCTTGAAAGCTCCTACTAGTCCGTATGTAAACAATATATGAATGCGATTGCATGTGTACTGACTGTCAAGCATGTTTGTGCTCTATATTGTGAACGAATGTGATATTTGTGTTGTAATAAAGTGTTTGTGTTCTATGAATGTGATATGTGCATACTGTGTAATCTATGCTATGTGAATGTGATATGTGTATATTGTGTATAATCTATGCTGTGTAAATATGATATGTGCATACTACAATATGTGTTGTTTTAAGAGAATGAATTGCAAAACATCACACCTCCTTATCACTTTCGGTTCTTTCGATAGAGAGGATGTGTCCTCATCTCTATCAGTTCTCATCACAATTGGGCGAGAACAGACTATGATAACGCCACCTCATCACTGTCTAATGACTTTGGGGCTGTTTGGGGGGCAGTGCTTCAGCTTTGAGCCAAAAGCTCCCCCAAACAGCATGGCTGCAAATTACACCACAGCACTTTTGTTGCAACAGACGGTCTGTTGGCAAAAGCTACATGCAGTGTCACATAGTCTGTCGGCAATACATTTGGCGACAGACATCCCTTTGAGTTAAAGTCCGATCGGCAAAGACTTTTGCTGACCGACTAGGTATTACCGACAGACTAGCTGACTCCACATATAGCCTTATTGCCAACAGACATAATTTTGCCATCAGACATAGTTATTACCGACAGACATATAATTAACGACAGATTGTGTGTTGGCAATCCACACTTTTACCGACAGATAGTTCGATGGGATGCTTTATCCCGATTTAAAAAAAAATAAAATTCAATAATTAGCTTGATCACTATTAGGACAATCATGGTACTTTTATACTTCCATTCACAAAAATATAGTAGCCTCAACTATGATGACATTATGCAACATTATAACCAAAACAACAAAATAGAGTAGCCTGAATAGCACATTCAACATTACATTCATTAGTAGTATATTTAGGGCCACAATAAAAACATCTAAGACATCAAAATAGAGTAGCCACATCCATAGTGATAGCTTGCAACAGTACATCCATTGGCAGTATATTTAGGGCCATGATAAAAACATCAAAATAGCTAGCCATCTTTGTCCAAAAGTTTAAATAAGTATGTGAATATAACCCAAAATGATCACTTGTAATACATCAAACTTAATTCTTAAAACAAATAACATCTTTGAAAGATTTCTTCCAACTTGCCATGGTCTTCCAACTTTATCTGCAAAAAGGAAATATGATCTTTAATCATAGGATACCAAAGTATAATATTTTATCTAGAATTATGCAAGCTTGAAAGTTTCAACATAATAAATACAACAATGCTACTCAGTTTGAATAATTGGATAATTCTACGACTAAAGGAAAGAATAATTAATTATGTAACCAGCATTTATAATTATCTATGCAGTCGGACATGGCAATAGTAAACTATGTGACACCTCTACATGATGTAGTACAAGAATAATAGAAAAATTAGAGCTCATTATTACGCTGAACAATAGTAGGGCCACACCACAGAAGACCAACATCAACAAAGACATTATGATGCATGGAAAAGTACTTATTTATATACCTGTTGTCTCAGAGGAAGATCGACTCTTGGTATGCTTCATCTACAAAAAAATATCATTAGTTAGTAATTATATTTAATCATTCAAAACATATGAATACAAACAATTAATGTTCAATATAGATTCTTACTTTATTGCATGGCCATGCAATGCACATGTTACGAGCGTGAGCCATAATTTCCATATCATCATATGGACGAGGCAAAATAGCATCTACTTTTAAGACAGTATTCAAAATAACTTCATAAAATTCCTTCCCAAGAGGTACACCTCCCACCTCGGTGTTTGGATTAGTTGATGAAATTGTTCCCTTAGCCACGGATTTTCTCGGTCTCACAACAGACATATAATATGACATCTCTACCAACCTAAGCAACATATTGCATTTCAAAATATGAGTCAACAATTGAGTTCATATTTTGGGAGAAAAACATGTATGAGGAGGTGAGTGATTTATAAGGTTATCATCCTCATTATGAATAGCTTCACGGCTTCTTTTGGTGGTGTTGTTCCTTGGAGGTACCTTTGGAGCCATAACGTGCCTACACTCAGGCGTGTCATCTTCTAGAATATTTTCCATAGATGCAAACTCATTTGCACCATAATGACGATCTTCTTCCTCATTAATAGGTGGTTCAAGGATCCTTGAATTCTGTGGAGAAAAAACACAAGTACAGACAAGCAATGATGAAGAAGCTCTCAATGCTCTTATCGGTGCTCGTTCAGGCTTTCGGAGTACACGGAATGAGCGATTTGGCCCACTTGTAAGTCATGTGATAACAAGCTTATCTATGTACCCTCCACTTTTATCATTAACCTGTATTAGTCAAACCAACAAGAAAATTAACATGGAGGTAGCACTGAAAACCAATCATCTAGTAGAGCATTATTGTTATTAACTTTGATTGGCACGAGTGAATTGATAACCCCATTGACAAAGTAGATAAATAATTGATTTTCGATCACAATTCACAATTACATGAGCTTGAAATCATCAGAACATGGAAGCACCTAATTATATGAGAATGAAACAAGACGTGAGTTTCCAAGCCTCTAATGGCGCTGCTTTGGCATTCAAATTGTTAACAACTTTGTGAAGACTACAATTTTATCATTTTTTCCATTAAAAAAACATTTGTAGGCATTCTTGTACAGATAGCAAGCCACTTCGTATGTAAGAATATCTTGAGAACAATATGGTTATTAGATTCCATTGTAACATACACAATTAAGAATCTGGAAATACATTTCCAAAGAAAACCTTCTAAGTACAGAATTCAAGACAAGTTTGCTTTTCATTGTCTGAGGTACATTTAGTTGGGCATTATTGAACGTAAAAGACCTGCTGGTGCTCTTGCAGGCATGGACATATTATGAGTAAGGACATTTAGAGAAGATCATAGATATAGATCTAGAAGATGACCTGGATCTTGAGGAGGCATGCCGGTTCTTGAAGGTTGGTCTACTATGCACTCAAGATGCGATGAAGCTCCGTCCCAACATGACCAACATCGTCCAGATATTAATGACACAGAACATCACGAGTACTCTATAGCCACAAAAAATAACTAACTCAAGTAGGAAATAGATAGATGAACTCCTCAAATACAATGAGAAGATCATTCGAAAGTTTTCACACTAATGCAATCTCTATAAATTACAATACCTGGACCCAAGAGCACACAACATAAACTTCTTGGGTAAATTCAGATAATGAGTAAAATTAAGACACACAATGCACTAAACTACTAATGCAATCTGGATAAAGAACAAATTTTGAACCCAAGACTACACAAGTGGGAATTATTAGCAATAGCATAGCGCATCACCATCCCTCCTACTCCATCTCTAAATTCACATTGGAAAGGCTTAAAGGTTGAGTAAAAATTCAGAGGCATAGCAAGCATACTAACAAGATTAATTGTGACTGTAAAGCAAAACCTCAGTTTCGTCAGAAGCTTATACAACAGAAGAACAATTGCAGAAAATTAGCTCATGGCATGAAAACAGAATGGATACAGATGCTCTAGGACATCCTTAACACTTGTCCCTGTCAAGATGAGCAACATATCAACATATTAGTAAAAAAGTACACTAGCAGTAATATTTCTTCTAGTAAATGAAAACACACAAAGAGCAAACCATTCAGTGAAGCTATACGATCTGAAATCCAAGTCCGATAGAATACAAGTAGTGCCACTGCAAGATAGGCCTCAGCATTAAGGCTACATGCAAAAAAAATACAACATCAAATAAATGCATGAAGCAAAACAAAGTATATGTTTATATATCAGTGTAACTTAGGCAACACGTAACATAAAAATCCATACAAGAAAAATAGAAACATTGGAAATGTTTGAAAAATTAGGAAGGTGTCACGGGTGCCCAGAAAACAAGATGCAACATCACCTCCATGTACAATGCAAGCCTGCAGAACAGTTGGCCCAGAGCATAACAGCTTCATGACAAACATTTGTCAAAGTATTGCATTCATTTGTCTTATACACGACATAAAGATATACAAATTGTAGATTACAGCGAGCACAACAATTGGACAACGACTATTGGTGTGAAAGCATACCAGCATTGACTAAAAATTTTATCGATGGTCCGCCAGGAGACTTGACCATCCAAAGGTAAAGATCTTTCTGTTTTCTGCACTGTAATATACATGTAGAAGAAGCTTCATTACCAGAATTGGCAACTCAAGGGCGTGTTTAAATTGGTTAATTTTGGAGCAGTGTCGCACTATGTCAAATAAAATGTGAAATTGACACTGTTTTTTTCAACATAGTGCAATGGACAGAACAACAATATGGATCAAAGCTAAAACTTGAAATTGATTTAGCACCTGAAAGCACTAACTTATTCCATGTTGAACGGAATACGATTTAACAACCTGTAGTGTTCCTAATATATCCTATCGAAAACACAACCTTCAGCAGGTGAATGCTTTTCACCAAGCAAGCAGCAAACAGAGTAGATGTGTTATACCTCGAAGAAGAGGCAGATGGAGCAGCTCCTGAGCTCGAGCAGCTCGTTCAGCGTGGTGCCCTTGCTCTGCTTCGACTCAACCTTGCTGTCCTTCTTGGCGTGCGGTAGCAGCGACACCACGTTCTGCATCAGATGCCGATACCTACGCACACACCAATTCAATCCTCAAAAACTTGCTCACAACAATCAACCTACGGACCACCGCGACGATTTGAACAAAGAGGGCACCGTGACCGACCTGTAGATGATGTGGGCGGGCCTCGAGGCGGTGGTGGCGAGGGCTCGAGGAGGAGCCGCGACCGCGAGGGCCTGAGGCGGGGCGGGAACTGCGGGCGAGGGCTCGGGCGGGCGGCGGCGAGGGTTTGAGGAGGGAGCCGCGCCGCAGGGGAAGAGGGTCTGGCAAGGGCCCCGAGGCGGTGCTTGAGAAGCAGCAGAGACGGAGAGGATGAGAAGCTAGGCGAAGAAGACGAGCAGGATGTAGGTGGTCTCGCCTGCTGTCGCGGGCGCCACATAGGGTTTGCGCCCATGCGCGAGTGTCGAGGAGGACCGAGGGGTGACAGAGGAGGAGTGACGGGTCTCGCGGTAGGAGCGGCCGAGTGGCCGACGGGCCGAGCCAGAGATGGGCAGATCAATGGGCTACAACGTTCTGGGTACCGGTTGTAATTACCCGGTTTGTACCAGATCCGACCCTGCTATCGGGTATTTTCTATCCCAGATCCGACCAGATCCGAACAAAAATTATCCGAGTAGTACCCGAATCCGTATCCGAACAAAAAGTACCCGAACCCGTATCCGAAATTTCGGATAAAATTTTCCCGGATATGGATATGGGTCGGGTATTACCCGACCCATTTTCACCCCTAGTTTAGATGGAGATCGAACTACGGCCAGTTCTTTGATTCTTTCCCAACCCACATCGTTGTCGGATAGAGAAGGGGATAGGAGCATGGGGCCAAACCTGGTAGTGCTCGGGGACGTCGTGCAGTACGGGGGACGGCGGCGCCAAGCACTCGCCCCTAGAGTAGACGCCGGCGCTTGGAGTAGCACTCTACCGAGTAGATGCACACTGAAGCGTAGCGTCGCTGGAGAGATGTGCAAGCGAGGAGGATGCGCCAAGCGGATGAATCGGCGGGCGGATGAATCGGCCAGGCCAAATGAATCTAAAAAGGCCAGATGAATATGAAAATCCAGGGAGGGGATGCGGCGTCACGCCAGATGCAAGCAACTAGATGGATCGGCTAGGCCAGATGAATATGAAAAGGCCAAGGAAAACTGCGTGTGTCCCTGATTAAGCCCGCCGGTGTCCCTGATTAAGCCTGCGCTAATGATAATATTATCAGTGACGGTTCTAGCCAAAAACTGCCATTGATAATATTATCGTGTGTTCGAATCGCCATCGATAATCTCCGATTATCAGTGGTACTATATCAATGACGGTTCGAAAACCGCCACTGATGGCAGGTTTTTAACCGCCACAGATGGCCTTTTGTGTGGTAGTGTAGGATGATTATGCAATATTGGAGCTAGCAAAATACATGCAATAGGAGATTGTCAGCAAGAGGGTATTTAAGATACCGAGAAGTGAAAGTTTTCATTTGGTTATTTAAGAATATATCATTTTTATCATGTACCCAACATTGCCGACATTTAATCTGGCCGCCACACCTTTACCGTCGCACGTTTGACCTAGAAAATGAGAATTGCCGACACATAGTGTGTCCCTACATATCAAAATAATTTCCAATGCACCATCGACCCTAAAAGTATTATTGCCGACAGTTAGTCCATCACCAAGTTTTAGCGACAGATAGTTGGTCGGTAATTATGTATTACTAGTACCATGCCCGTGCGTTGCAACGGTATCCATATTTTGAACGGTTGTCCTGCTATTACGATAACATGAAATAAGAAAAAAAATATGATGTGCAAATAATACCTTAGTCAAATATAACAATTGCTTATACAGACGAATTAAAACAGTAGAAAAATAAATAGTTGACTAAATTACATCAATATACATTATCGGTCCATTGTCCAAAGCCGTGTGTTCATTCTTGGATGTTGCTGGCAAGGATAGGAAATTTATATTCTGGAGAAACTGGAGAGTTGTCGGTCTGTAAGCCTGAAGCATACCTCAAGACATACTATGTAATCCTGGATACGTGTTTGCAATCTTTGTGCCAAATGTCCTTTAAAAAGTCCAGTTGAAAAAAGAAAAGCAACAGCAAGACCTTGCCACCATGTCAAAAATACAATAGATTTGAAAGTAAGAAACTTGGACAGGGGCTTAATAGGTTCCAGCTTCTCCTTGGTAGCAGTATAAAACTGTATAAGACAGTACAATGCCCATGTCTGGCTGAAATTTAGGACAACAGCCAAATATGGGTACCTGCAAAGGGATTGATAAACTCTGTGAGAATGCAAAAACTTATCTTTTGATCATCCGCCAGAGCAGAATCATGACAAATTTAAGCACAAATGACTTGAGTATTGACTGAAATATACACCGGTGGAAGAAATGGTATCTTAAGTTTTGTAACAAATGTTGAAAAGATCAATGGAAAATAAGCACCAGGCAAAGGAAATGACTCCTACCCATATCTCCAAGCAAATTTTCCTTATCCATAGATTCCAAGAAGTTCCAAGAAAATTGCCAAGACAACACAAATAGGCTTGAGAATCATCTACAGAAAAGCATATACTCAATCAGAGTAGCTAACGTGGATTCAGCGAAAAAAGTAAACAGAGGTTGCCTTCATGAATGCATACATATTGCACAATCCCAATCTTCACAGCATAATAGAAGTCAGTACCAAGGTACCAGTTTCTCATAAACCAGTTTAATGGGAAAGGATGCTTCACAATGCCATAATCATAATCAACATCTAGCAGAGGAGAACTCTCACTGATTTGAAACCGACCTTCCATGAATCTGATGGTACTTTCCTCCCCACCTTAAAGGACAAAAACTTTCAGGCAATATACATCATAGAAAAATAAATAAGGAAAGCTGAAAGAATTGTATGCTAAAAAACTATACTTTTGGTATATTAATCATCACTCCAATTAAACAGGTTCTATGCGCTGACCAAATTAAAGCAGGGAATAGAATAAGGTGCCTCATCAACATTTTTACAATTATATCTCTTTATGATGGAAAGTCGATGGTATGTAACTCCACCATTTGAAAAACATAAAAACAATATTATCTCAATTGAAAACTTAATTCAGTTAAATTCCTCTTTGTGATGATACATATCTATATATTGACAGACATAACATAATGCAAGTAATGATTAAGAAGATCTATTGCTCAAAAGTTAAAAATGTATATGTGCAACTTCCAACTATTGATAAACAGAAGATACTTATGAAAAATCCCATTGGAGAAATTCAAATAACCACCTAAACATGCTATCAAATATCTCTCAAAGCAATACATGGCGAATGCCTCATAACAGTCTCGCATCAGTTCACAGATGAATGCAACATTCGAATTTAGTAATGAGAAGAACTGCAAAAAAATAATAAGAATAAGAATAAGAAAGGTTATCCTATTGGCATTGAAGGAAACAAAATCGAAGTTACAATACACAACAAATTCAAGTGGTGAAAGCCAAGAGGAGGTACAAGAAGGGAACAAACGCATTAGAAAGTGATATCAATGATCCTCAAAGAGCGTATTTCAAAAATGGAATTCCAGGTGACTGTTCAAATATGTAAAGATTATTCTAAACTTCCTAGAGTTCCAACACTCAAGAGGGCATAATTACGATAACATAGATGTGTAACAATATGATCAAAATATATGAATTATGATCACAGAGGAAAAGCAAAGTAACATTTAGAGAAAATTCACAAACATATTAAGATAACAAGCACAGAGCATAAGTTGTTTCTTTCCAAAATATTCGCTGTACAGATGCTCATTCCATGTATCAGAATAGTGACATTTGCACTAAACTAATTTAAGAATTTCAGTAGCAGCTCATTGTACCGAAATACTGGAATAGAAAACAAAAGGCAGCTGGTCTACTTACTGATTGAACAGCATATACTGGAACCATCAGAATGAGACCAATCAAGAACATGAAGCCATTATTTTCTCCATTACAACTTGGCCTTGTATTACAATAGCAGAAAAAGGGAATAATTCCGGTTCGCAACTACAGCCATCCCAAACTATGAGCAAGCCTTTATTTTCTCCATTATGAATTTGTGACTCATTGCATGAATAATTATAAGAAGATGAAGCGATATTGTTCAAGAGATGTTATCAAAACATGACGTCCATCGCCTCGCCCCCTATACCCACCTCCGCGCCACCCCCTCCCCCATTCACCGCCGTTGTCGCTCCCCCCAAGGCCCCGTCCTGGTTCTGCTGCTGCTGCTGCTCTTGGGGCGACGCTTGCTGCTATCAAGACACCTGTTCGCGCCGCAGCGTGCCGTCATGTGGGGTTCGGGTCAAGCAAGGATACTGCGTCGGGTGGCAAGAGGTGGGCGACTTCATCTGAAGGAAACACTCTGCACGCACGAGCAAGCACAGGTCAAACACCAACCGAATCCATAGCCGAAGATGGCGGCATCAAGAACACACATGGTATACATCCTCAACTACTCACCGTGCAAATCCCTTGGCGCAGCACTTGGACGGTTCAGGCTAGGATAAAACTGCGGCGCAACGGCGAAAACGATAATAAAATCTCCGCAGCCATCGATCCATCGAAGGCGAAGCGAAACAATGACAACAAAGAAGGCGACGAGGAAGAGGGAAATGGCGGGCGGAGGGGACGGACCAGAAGCAGATGGGGCACTCATCGAGGTCGCGCGGGGTCGTCGAGCCGGGTAGCAGGCGCGAGCTTCTCCTCGAGGATGAGGCGCAGCTTCTTGAGGTCGATTTCCGCTAATGAATTCACGCCGCCACCTCCCGATCCAGCTGCGTGGTTGGGGCTGGGAGTGGGGCGCGCGAGGAGAAGGCGAGGAGGCGCTACGTGGGGGGGTGTTAATTAAAGAGTTGTCACTTCGTTTCTTGCGACGGCAGTGTAAATGAAGGCAATGATTAATTAAAGCAATGGCAGAAGTGGTAATTTTATTGAAATGACGTGGGAAGAAACTCTCACTTTATATAGTATATATACTGGAATAGAAAACAAAAGGCAGCTGGTCTACTTACTGATTGAACAGCATATACTGGAACCATCAGAATGAGACCAATCAAGAACATGAAGCCTTTATTTTCTCCATTACAACTTGGCCTTGCATTACAATAGCAGAAAAAGGGAATAATTCCGGTTCGCAACTACAGCCATCCCAAACTATGAGCAAGCCTTTATTTTCTCCATTATGAATTTGTGACTCATTGCATGAATAATTATAAGAAGATGAAGCGATATTGTTCAAGAGATGTTATCAAAACATGACGTTAATCATCACAAAACATGACGTTAATCAAAACATGACGTTATCAAAACATGACGTCCATCGCCTCGCCCCCTATACCCACCTCCGCGCCACCCCCTCCCCCATTCACCGCCGTTGTCGCTCCCCCCAAGGCCCCGTCCTGGTTCTGCTGCTGCTGCTGCTCCTTGGGGGGCGACGTCGCGGCTACCGCACACCCGTTCGCGCCCGCAGCGGTGCCGTTCGCGGTGGGGTTTGGGGTCAAGCAAGGATACTGCGTCGGGTGGCAAGAGGTGGGCGACTTCATCTGAAGGAAACACTCTGCACGCACGAGCAAGCACAGGTCAAACACCAACCGAATCACACATGGTATACATCCTCAACTACTCACCCGTGCAAATCCCCTTGGCGTAGCACTTGGACCGGTTCAGGCTAGGATAAAACTGCGAGCGCAACGGCGAAAACGATAATAAAATCTCCGCAGCCATCGATCCATCGAAGGCGAAGCGTAACAGCGACAAAGAAGGCGACGAGGAAGAGGAAATGGCGGGGCGGAGGGACGGACCAGAAGCGAGATGGGGCACTCGTCGAGGTCGGCGCTGGGGTCGTCGAGCCGGGGTAGCGGCGCGAGCTTCTCCTCGAGGATGAGGCGGCTTCTTGAGGTCGATTCCGCTAATGAATTCACGCTGCGCCACCTCCCGATCACAATTGCGTGGTTGGGGCCGGGAGTGGGGGTGGCGCGAGGAGAAGGCGAGGAGGCGCTGCGTGGGGGGGTGTTAATTAAAGAGTTGTCACTTCGTTTCTTGCGGCGGCAGTGTAAATGAAGGCAATGATTAATTAAAGCAATGGCAGAAGTGGTAATTTTATTGAAATGACGTGGGAAGAAACTCTCACTTTATATAGTAGAGATTACCGACTGATGTCTGACGCTAATTTGGTGTCATGGTGTAGTGAAAGTAGTTGGGAAGTTAAACCACAGCAGAAGTACCCTCAAAAGCTGCAGCTGCTGGGGATGAGCTTTTTAGGTATGACTTCGCTTGACCACCTCCTACCTCGGTCGCTTTGCCTTCTCGACCTCCGCCACCCCACCTCGCCGCCTCCACGTCACCTCTCCACTCGAACGCCGCTGTACTTCGCTATGTTGCTACCTTCCCACTCGGTTGGCCCCTAAAAACTACAGCTGCAATAGCCAGTTTACCAAACAGCATAACAAGAAAAGCTAGAGCCAGCTACAGCTGCTTTACAGTCCAGCAAACTAAAAGCAACTTTTCAGCCTAGCTGCAGCTCCCCCAAACAGGCCCTTTGTGTCGCCACTAGAACCGACTGTGATGACAAAACAGAACTAATTATGATGTACATTCATGTAGTAGTGGGAGGGAGTAAGAAAAAGCTAGAAATTGTCCCAAAAAAGTAAAAAAAAGAGAGAATAAGATGGATACCACTTATTTTGGTACCTTTAGATTAATTAGACGATCTAGAAATATATAGCAGATATAAAGTGCAATCTGTAAATGAATTGAAAATTGAAAGACAATGAATTCAGATACAAGTAGGGATTAAATATATAAATAAATAAGGTTCATGTTCTATGTACGTAAAAGTACTTCAAGTTGTACGTGCTCAGGCTTTGTCTAGGAGACACATATCGACGTTCTACGTAACGACACAAATGCCTGACGAGGTGATGAGCAAGTCCTCTATTTTTATCTTTACTCTAAAGATAAAAATAATATACCGGAGATGCGATTCATTCTTTATCTTAACTCTAAAGTGCAAATACACAATAACTAACCCTACTACACCCTCCTGTACATATGTGGTAAGTTTCGCATGAGTGTGAACCCAATTCTAACTAGTTTAGTTTGCACGTGTCTTTTTCGATTAGCGTGGCAATTTAGTAATAACTCAAAAGTTCTGACGCAAGAGAAGGAGATAAAAGCAACAGACTATACTACGGCTCCATGTCTTCTTGCTTTGCAAATCAAGACCATAAATTGATTAATGATGCACTCAGACGTGAAATCAACTGTACCAAACACCGGAGGCCAAGATGTTGTAAAGTTGGGAGCGTTTCTGCTAGGCCGTGCAGTTTCCAACAGCTTTGATCATGCAGCTTCACCCATAATTAAATCCATAGCAAACTTTGCACGAGAACCTTGGAGCTATATATGTGTGGGCTGCTTGCACCATCGACGAGGTCTCACCGGCGCTGCATCCGCTGCCATATCCACAACCGATGTGGACCGCCAAGGAAGGTGTCGCCACCGGCAAGGTCACATCCGGTCGACGTACGTCCCTCACGACTGCGGCCCCATCGCAAATAGGGTGATAACAGACTGTGATAGCGCCACCCTCATCATTGTCTAATGACTTTGTGTCACCACGAGAACTGACGACTGTGATGACAAAACAGAACCAATTATGATGTACATTCATGTAGTAGTGGGTGGGAGTAAAAAAAAAGCTAGAAATTGTCCAAAACAAGTAAAAAAGAGAGAGAGAGAATGAGATGGATACCACTTATTATTTTGGTACCTTTAGATTAATTAGACGATCTAGAAATATATAGCAGATATAAAGTGCAATCTGTAAATGAATTGAAAGACAATGAATTCAGATACAAGTAGGGATTAAATATATAAATAAATAAGGTTCATGTTCTATGTACGTAAAAGTACGTACTTCATGTTGTACGTGCTCAGGCTTTGTCTAAGAGACACATGTCGACGTTCTACGTAACTACACAAATGCCTGACGAGGTGATGAGCAAGAAGTAAGAAGTAATATACCGGAGATGCGATGATTCATTCTTTATCTTAACTCTAAAGTGCAAATACACAAGTAACTAACCCTACTACACCCTCCTGTATATGTGGTAAGTTTCGCATGTGTGGGCTGCTTGCACCATCGACGAAGGTCTCTGTAACGGACCGCTCTTTTCAGGGGTGCATATAAATACCTTTACAGTTACCCAGGATTTTAGCTGTAGGTAACCAAGTGTACATTACCTGTTAAAAGAACAATTGCGAATATTTTACAGGTAAAATAAGGGCCTAACGGCCAAGGTTTTACAAGAGGTGCGGCTGGCACCGAATACATTACAGAACACCCATAGGAAAGACTTGAGCAGATAGATCAAGGCCTTCAAAAACCAAATAACTTCGCCATCTACGACCTTCTGGAATCCTGTCATCTTCTTGAAAATCTAGGGGGGTTAGGAGCAAGGGTGAGTACACAACCGTACTCAACAAACCACACGGAAATTCTGAATATTACATGCAGGGAATAAACAAGGTAGGCACGAGTTTAAGTATTGTGGATGCAAGTTGTAAATATCAATTTTATTTTACATTTGAAATACAAACCATAATTAGCAATATATATCATGGCGGGGGGTTATCTGCAAAATTCACTTTCACGACAAGTTTTAATTATAAAGCTACAGGGGCGCAGTTGCAGGTATCACCCTAGATTAACTCAGCTTCATTAACCGGAAGCACGGCGTATTCGAATACCATTGATATCACTCTGCAGAGGTGCTCAGCTTTACCCACAAGATATCATCGACCGTTAGTGCCACACGTGAATAACATGCAACTTCAATGCATGCGGCCGGGCCAGGATAATCATAGCATTTCGTTGGACTTCCCTTTCTTAGCTCCTACCCAAGAGGTGCTTGGGCCTGATACCCAGATCCCACGCCGATGCGGATTAGCGGCTTGGTTACGGTGGACACCTCATTGTTGAGAACCGTTGGCGCGCCATTCCGTTCCACCCCGGTCGCTTAGCGGCCCATTCTCTCTCCAGAATCGGGAGCTACCTCCTGTAGGTATTCAAAAGGGGAGTACAATGTATCGAGCTATGTTGGGCCAAGTCAACGGGATTGGCCGGCCCAACTTGTGGTTGAGAGGGATCTGAAGTTATTTACTTTGCCCAAGATATCGGTCCTTAAATGCCAAAGACCTGGCCGAATGACATACCACAACCCGTTGGTACCAACTGCACCACCGCCACGCCACAACCTGGCCTCGTCATCGGTGGGGGGCTGGGCTAGCATCCACCTTCCGTGGTTCGCCCATACTCGGGCCCCCACACCGTAGCAATTTTTGGAAAATCACCCGAGCCAACTCTCGGAGATTTTAATCTAATTCAACTAAAGGTGATATTATAATTATTGCTATTCTACGGTGGTTCAATATCTTATAACCTAGGGTTAAAAGGGAATTAGGGCATAACAACGGGTTTAACATTTGGTATTATCTAAGCACGTCATTCGAAACTACCACATTTTCTAGTTTCCTAAAATACCAAAATAATGCAGTACGAAAATAAATACATATTATTGTAACGGAACTGGGTTCAACATATTCAAGGAGTGTGGCTTGCCTTGCGTGTCTGAGGGTTCGCCTAAAAGGGGAGTTGGTCGATGTCGTGTCTGGCCTTGAACGGCTCCGGCTCCGGCTCCAAGTATAGCTCCAACGTCTGCTCCTGCTCTGAGATTCGTGTCGACGGTTGTCTTGGCGTCGGATCTAGCGTGAAGAAACACAAACAATAAATAAATGAATAAAACAAAATAAAGAAAAAGAAACAGAAAGAAAAATGAGAGAGAAAATAGCCAGATTAGGGTTCAGGGGCATTTTGGAAATTTTCTGGACTTGGTTTGGCGGAACGAAGATCATTTTTGGACTCAGCGGCTCGAACTGGTCAAGAACATGTATTTTTGGGCATTTTTGGATTTTTGGGAATTTTTTGGGATTTTTCTGGAATTAATAATCAATTTTCGGATTTTCTAATTTAAAATCCGAAATCAAAAAAATGGAAAAGGGTACTGTGCATTTGGGCGACAAGGTTACAAGCGAGGAACACTGTGCCTGCGGTGCACAGTGACAGGCGCCCATGGCGCGGCGAGAGCCGGCACGCTGGGCCCACAAATGACAGAAGCGGTGAAGTGACGAAGTGGGGGCGCGATGCCGAGAAACAGAGAGAAACGGCGAGGGGCGATGGCGAGCGCAGACCGGTCGTGGGGAAGACGAAGGCGGCGCGGACGAACGGAGGCTCGGGGGAGAAAAGGAAGTGGTGGGGGAGGGAGAAAACTTCATGGCGACCTCGGAGGCGGATGAAAATGAGAAAGAGAGAAAGGGAAACGGCCGGACGACGGGAGTTAACCGGAGACGGGGAAGAAGAAGTATGATCCGCGACGGCGGCAGACGCAGGCGGAAGAAGTGGAAAAATGGAGAGGGGATCGCGGCGGGGCTCGGTGGTGATGAAAACGGGCTCGGGGAATGACCGGAGAGGTGTGGCAGCGGGGAGCAATCGGAGATGGAAGAGGAACACGATGCGCAGGTGAATGGCGGCACCGGGGGAAGAAACAAGTTGTGGGAAAGAAAGAGGAGAGCACGGGGAAGAGGATGGGGCGCTCACCAGCTCGGGATGGGGGAAGAAAATGGTGTGGCACGGAAGACTGCTGAGGTGGAGGAGATGAAGGTGGGATCGGCGGAGGAGGGTTCGGGGAGGCAGGAGAGGTGGGGGGAAAGCAGAAGCTCACCGAGGGAAGTTTCGGCGCATGGTGAAATGGCTCGGGTGGCGCTACCTATAGCCAGAAAACAGGGAAAACGACGGGCGGAGGCGGAGAGAGAGAAAAGGGCGGCGAACGGGCAGAGAAAAAGCTTGACGCGACTGGAGGGTGGACTTTTGAGCGCGTGCGACGCGACGGGGAGTAAGGGCGATGGGATGGGCGGCGCGCAGGCCATCATCACTGCTGCTCGGCGTTGGGATGGCGAGCAGAGGCGGCCGGGCTAAATCGGGGAAGACGACGACACTGTGGTGACACGGGTAGGGCTGGCGAATCAAGCGCGCGGAGAAATTTGGGCCGAGCGAGCGAGGCGAGCGTGCGGCGAAAAAGAGCAGCCGGGCGAGCACAGTGCATGGCGAACGGGGACGATGGCACTATTCGGCGACGGAACGGCTGGTAAAACGGATCGGGAGCGCGCGGGAATGGGCCAAGGAAATGGGCTGCGTGGGAGAAAATGGCCGGCGAGCGCGCTGGAAAGGATTTTGGGCCGGGCGCGAAAAGGTGCGGTCGGGCCGGGGTGAAGGCGGGAGATCAGAAGAGGAAATCGGCTTTTGGAAGTTTTGGCCAAAGACGGAGAGAGGCACATTTTTGGGATATTTCAGTCTGAGAAAGTCAAGGAAAAATCAAAATCTGAGAAAGTCAAGGAAAAATCAAAAAAAATAAATAAACTCATTTTTAAAATTTTTGGGATATTTCAGTCTCACCGGCGCTGCATCCGCTGCCATATCCACAACCGATGTGGACCGCCAAGGAAGGTGTCGCCACCGGCAAGGTCACATCGGGTTGACGTCCCTCACGACTGCGGCCCCATAGCAAATCTGCAGGCTCGACGTACGTCTCGGCTTGTGCTTAGAAACAATCCCCGCTCCTCTTCTTCTGCATCTTTCATTTGCGTTTGTTCTCTCGATTAATTCCCGACTCCAATTAGCAATTTTTCCCAAACATCAAGGTGACGTATTTAGCTATATAAGAATTATATAATTCGATTTATAATTAAAAATACTTTCATAGTATTAATATTTTATTATTATATCTTAAATGTAAAAATATAAAATGTCAAGTACAAAAAATGAGGGAGTATTGTATAGACTACTAGGGATTAATGTCGAACATATAGGGTTTGAATCAAGTTATTTTTCATGAACGTGTATTGGAATATTACGTTTCTAAGCCCATATAATTATTAAGCTCAGATTAATTTTATTTAAGTCATATATTATATCATTCAATTATGCCCCTCAATATATGCGAGGGCTTCAAATTTTATTATCATTTTAAATGTTTATCTTAAAAGACCTATATATCCCCTAATATTATTTAAAAGAAATTATCAAGTACAGTGAGTTGTATTCTTTGATACTAATAAATATAAAAAAAACTAGCCACACAAGTGTGCATGCCACCCTGCTAGCTCACATAAAGCTAGAAAATATTGTTTAGAGAGCGGAAACCTTGATCAGATGATGCATTTGCAGACTTGTCATTGATATGAGCTTTCTAAAGCCAACTAGCAAGCCAGCTCTAAGATGGGCCCGGAGGCCCGCCAATGATAGGCTAATGGGCTGCCAAACTCACCCTTGGTCTGGTACGAAGCCTATATGTGACGGCTAGGCCGCTACTGTTTAGCAATAGCAATAATAAAGGCACTAATGTGGTACGCTTGCTAGTGAATCCTGCGTCGGAAAGACCCACGTCGCCGACTTCGCTAGCCCGCCTTCTCGAAACCCCAGTCATTCGCCGAGTGTGCGCCGATGGCGAGAAGGCGAGGCTCCTCTGTCACGGATGTGGGCCTGGATGTGGGCGGCCCATACGGAGACAAGCTATACAAGACAGAAGAAGAACCACAGGAGGAGGAGCGAAACAGAGCAAACTTCTTCCTCTTGAGTTTTCTTCCCTTTCTCTGCGTTAGCTCTTCTTCCTCATTCTTCTCGGTTCCTCCTCTGTACTTTCCAGTTTTCCCCAGATACTTGTAATCTGACTCAAAGGATAGCAAGACCATAACATTTGGTATCGAGGCGAGGATGACTTCTACCATGGTGTCGGTGGAGAATCAATTGAAGGATTAACACCCTCTCGAGGCGGATTCGAAGGTGTTCGTGGTGTGAAGTCGGATATCGTGGATGTCCGTTCGGCAATGGAGAAGGTGGCACAAGGTGTGAAGGTGGCACAAGAGCGGCGCCACATCAAGGAGAAGGCCACCATCTCGGCGCGATCGCGCACGGACGTCCCACTCAGACAAGCGCCGCCGCCATTGCAGCTTCGTGGAGCTGCATACGAGGTGCCGCTGCTCGCCATGGAGTCATACAAGAACAACCGGTGGTCTTGTTCGGCAGAAGACCCTTCACCGATGATGTTGGCGTCGACCGTGTTCCTTACCACCTTGAGCACGAGCAGGACCGCGCCACGCCGGGCCCGCGTTGCAGACGAGTCGCCGACCGAGCTTCGGAGCTTCGGCTGGGGTCGCCAGGAGAGCCCACGAAGACGGCCACCGTGAAGAGCGGCTTGGCGACGGAAGGTGTTTGAGAAATGCCTCGAGGACTTTGAACACCGTATGGCGATGATCGGCGTGAGAAGGCGGAAGTGGCCATGGAGGCGCGGAAGCATCGCGGCGGATCGCCGAAGCGGGAGGCGGTCGCCCGGTCCACCACCAGTGCACGAGCTTGCGAAAGTGCTGGCCATGTGGTCAGCTCCGTCTTCTCCAAGATCCCGCACGTCGTTGGCGGGGCTTAGCGCGGTCGGCGCCTTGAGGCGAGGTTGTGTTCCCACATGAGGAAGTGGAGCGTGATGGGGTGGAGCGTGGCGGTGCGAGACAGCTCTGGTGGCGACACCGTGTTGAAGCACTTGACGTCGCCGGCGGTGGACACCATCCAGGGGAGCACCTCCTCGTGCCCCACACGCGACACCACCAGGCTGGGGTTCGAGATCAAGGCGGGGCTGGGCTCGGCGCCATGAAGAACCGTTCCGCCGTGATCACCACGCTCTTCCAGTCCACCGGCAACCAAGGGCTACCATGGGCGGCGACCACGACCTCTCGTTCATCGCCCGTGCCGCCACATCCTCAGGATACAACTCCGAGCATTATGAAGGACACATGCCATGGTGTCATGAAGTGGGATGCCCAGGTGCTTGGAGAAGCACCCCACAAATTCCAAAGTGCAGTTGAAGCAGTGAAAACACTAAGAGGAGAGCCCAAGGCCAATGATCAGTATCTGTCCCCATTTGTGATAGTGGCTGAGAGTGGCAAATCGATTGGGCCTATAGATGGTGACGCAGTTTTGACTTTCAATTTCCGAGCTGATCGCATGGTTATGTTTGCGAAAGCACTGGAGTATGCAGATTTTGACAACTTTGATCGCGTTCGTGTACCCAAAATCCGGTGTGCTGGGATGCTTCAAAATGATGGTGAGTTGAAGCTGCCAAGCCATTACCCTGTTTTTCCACCAGAGATAGAACGGACATCAGGTGAATACTTGGTGAAAAATGGCATCCGCACCTTTACTTGCAGCGAGACTGTGAAGTTTGGCCATGTCATTCTTTTCTGGAATGGAAACCGTTTAGGGTATTTTGCTGAAACTAAGGAAGCGTATATAGAAATTCATAGTGACATAGGTATCACTTTCAATGTTAAACCCAATATGAAGGCTCTTGAAATTGCTGAGGAAGCCAGAGATGCTACTCCTGGCAAAGTTCATGTCGGGAGGGATGGCGAAGATCACCCTGCTGAACTTATCGAGCTTCTCAGAAGAAGGCCTATGCAGGTTTCTTTGAAGCATGAAGTCGTTGATGTTCTTGTTAAAGGACAATTTTCTGTGGATGTTGGTGCAGTGAGCGTAGAAGCATTGGGTGCAACCGGACCCGCGGCTATGGATGGCTTCACTGCTGCTGCGTTAGGAACTGCTGTTACTGGTGTGTTAACTGCTGAAATGGGTGTTGGCAAGGCTTTTATCACTGCTTTCCGTTCAGGTTTAGTGATGGGCTTTTTGCGGGCATCAAATGGCCTTCTGGTGCTCTACATTGCTTCTAACTTGTTCAAGTTGTACTACACTGATGAATGGGATATCTACACAAAGGCTGCTGATGGGGGTGCTGATTTTGTTGGCCAAGTTGCAAGGAACATTCCTGAAGATGATCCCCGAAATTCCGCCGTGATTGCTCACAATGTTGGAGACAATGTTGGTGAGATTGCTGGAATGGGATCGGATTTTTTGGGGTTGTATGCTGAATCATCCTGTGCTGCCCTTGTTGTTGCTTCTATTTCTTCTTTTGGGGTCAATCATGATTTTACTGGGATGTGCTGCCCGCTGCTAGTTAGCTCCATGGACATCATTGTTTGCTGGATTACCACACTCTTTGCAACTGACTTCTTTGAGAGAAAGGCTGTGAAAGAAATTGAACCAGCACTAATGACTGTTGGTATTGCGTTGGTTAGTTGGTTGCTACTTCCATATAAATTCATGATCTTCAATTTTGGTGCTCAGAAGGAAGTGACCAACTGGGCATTGTTCTTATGTGTTGCAATTGGTCGATGGGCTGGTTTGATTATTGGATACGTGACAGAATATTATGCTAGCAATGCATACAGTCCTGTTCAAGATGGCAATGCTGGCGGCATTGCTGAGATGGCAGGGATGAGTCACAGAATTCGTGAGAGAACTGATGCACTTGATACTCCTGGAAACACAACTGCTGCTATAGGAAAGGGCTTCGCCAATGGTATCAGATGCTCTGGTGTCTCTTGCCCTTTTTGGTGCGCCAGTCATCGGCTTGGAGGCAAGCCGTATTTCAACGGGAGGGGAATGTCACGGATGTGAGCCTGGATGTGGGCCGGCCCATACGGAGAGACAAGCTATACAAGACAGCAGCAGCAACCCTGGGAGGGAGGAGCAGAACCAGAGCAAACTTCTTCCTCTTCAGTTTTCTTCCCCTTTCTCTGCGTTAGCTCTTCTTCCCCATTCTTCTCAGTTCCTCCTCTGTACTTTCCCAGTTTTTCCCCCAGATACTTGTAATCTGTACTCAAAGGATAGCAAGACCATAACATCCTCGCCGGCGCCGGCGAGCCCATTCGGCCACCACGGCTGGAGGACGCGGGCCTTGAGTACTGCGCACTTCCGCCGGAGTCCATCGCCGAGGCCTTCTCCCTCGCCGTCGAGGCCGTCTCCTCCCGCCTCGCCCTCTCCGACGACGAGGGCGATGGCCCCCTGGCGCCGCATGGAGGCTGCGTGGATGACGCGGAGCCCACCTGCGGAGCCATCCCAGACGCCATCCTTGGTGCCGGAGGCGGCAGTGACGGCGGCGGGGACGAGGTCGTGGTGATCGGCGGCGGCGGAGCTGGCGGAGGCAGCGACGAGGCGGTGGTCGGCGGGCGCGTGGATGAGGAGGACAGAGTTGTGGTGGTCGGGGAAGAGCGGGAGGGGAAGCTTGGACGGGAGAAGGGCTGCGTCGAGCGGATCAGAGAGGGAGTTGGTGAATTGGGATGCGGAGAAGGCAAGGGGGAGGAGGAGGAGGTGGTGGGTGCCGTGGAGAAGGCGATCTTGGTGGAAGATTTCGCCTGATCTCGACTGGTGGTGAGCTACTTTCAAGCATTGCTTGGGCAAAACATGTAAGCCTTTTTTAGCTTGGATGAGATCTTTTTCTTGCAGCTGTTGTTTGCGTGAATGTAATGTAGTGCTTGCTTTTAAGATCAGATGATAGTTTGTGCTTTGTACGGTGGTTGGCTACTTGGCATTATTGGTATTTTTCGCTTTTTTTCACACGGAATACTCAATTCCATTAGCTACCAGCTCCAATCCAAGCAAATCGCCGGAGATCAAGTCCGATACAAAGCCAGAGGCTTGGTCCATCCATATGACAGAACCAGAAGCCTCTAATCTCCTAAACAAAGCAACCAGCTCGCTACGATCATATCCAGAGTCTTGAATAGTATCGGCCAAGTTTGTGGCACCAGTCTACACGATAACGTGCTCTAAGCCTATTTCAGCTACTCGACAGAATTACTAGCACATTGGCTTTGTCCGCTGTTGTTCCCTTACTGGTTTTATGTGCAACTTAGTGACAAACTAGTGGTTTTGGCAAGCTGCAAGTACAACTTATCTTTTTTTAAAAAAAAAAAAATCATATAACACTCTGAACTTTGGTCGAATGTTCATCCAATGCCTAAACTATAAAACTAAATATTTAACTCCCAAACTTTGTAATCCGGTTCAAATAACACCCTGACCTAGTTTCGCATTGTGGTATTTCTCATTCGGCGTAATGTGTGAGAGGTTTAGCCTTGTAGGATGACACGCTAGCAAAGTTAGGTCAATAACAGATAGAGCCTACATAGGCTTCTCCCCTACTGAGCTCCTAATCATGTTTCAATGGTTGTTGGCCCTGTAACTTCCTCTCTCTATATTTTGATTCATAAGAGAAACCCCTATGAATCTCACCTATCATTCATCTAAATTTAACCAACATGTCATCCTACATGGTAAAACCGTTCACTCATCACGCCACATGGGTAACACCACTATGCAAAAACGGGGTAGGGTGTCATTTGAATCAGATTGCAAACTTCAGTGGGTTAAACATCTAGTTTTATAGTTTATGATGCCGGATGAACTTTCGAGCAAAGTTAAAGGTGTTATAGACTTTTTCCTTTTTTTTCCCTTTGGAACAAAGTACAACTGATATTAGTCTGTATGGTAAGAGTTACTGGCCGAAATGTGTGTAACTAACTAGAGCTGAAGAACCGAGAGAATGTTGGAAGAAACCGTGGCAATTAATTATATGTAGTTTGGTAGGACTTGTTTTCCAGTCAATAATCTACTTATTGCCATGGACAAAAAGGGACTAACCTCTGTGCAAGTTAAGAAACATAAAATTACTCTATCCGTAAAAGAGGAATAATTACTATACTAGCATGCCTGGTAAAAAGATTTGTTGGAAAAACTTTTCTGGTGAGTTGACAAAGAAGGATAATTAGACATGGCACTTGATCTAGTGTTGGCTGTGAACACGGTGCTGTTTGAACAGGAGAACCAGTTGAGTGGTCACTGTTTACAGACAAGCTAACATCTTTGCAAGTGCCTTGTATTCACTACCACTAACGTGAGTAAATCTTGTGAAAGCTTCTTTGTTAAAATCATAAGATCTGTTAAGCTCATTAACAGGTTATTGTGCTGATTCCTGAAATAGCATATTGTTTAGTCGAAGTAGATGGAAGTTTTGAATAGGATGCTTGTGTGGAGAGCATATTTGTATAACTGGATTATTAACATTTAGCTGAGTTGGTGCGTTGGCGCTGAAGTTCAGCCTTATGGAATGATCAAACGCAGGTAATGTTTGGGAAAAAAATGAAAAGGTAGCTTTTGCATGAAATAGAAGATTATCTGGGTTAACTAGTGGAATTGCTTGATGGATTTTGCATTGGCTTTGGGTGGCAGATTCATAAAAATACGCGCTGCATTAAAATATGATAACTTTATTATCTGTTCCATCTTGCCCTATTTATGAGGTTTATCAACTCTGATTTCTGTGACTGTTGGGTTCCAAGTTAAAGAGTCCTTGGCATGAATACTGTCAATCTTGCCCTATTTATGAGGTTTATCAACTCTGATTTCTGTGACTGTTGGGTTCCAAGTTAAAGAGTCCTTGGCATGAATACTGTCAACCAAATAGAAACATCAATTGAAGATGAGTGATTCGTTTATGTGAACTCAAGCTTCTAATGGCATCCAATTTTTTGCATGAAATTAATCCATTTGGACATATAAAATACTAGATATTCTTCCTGTTGAGTTTATTCTGTATTTTTAATTTGTTGAGACAAAAAAAAGAAAAGAAAATTGACAAGACTGAATTTGTTGCCACCAAAATTGAACTAGTCATGGTTGCGTGCTATGCTGCGCCGTGCGAAATTTGGTCCGATGGTTATTTTTGAAAAAAAAAGGGTATGAGGATGTAAACATGAATTCGTTTTTGGTCCGGGGTTTTCTAAAAAATATGCTAGTTAGGAGTCATCGGCGAATTTGCGGCATCATAGGTGTGCTTTGTGCAATGCGGATTTTTTGTGTAATTTCGGTTTTCTCGGTTTTTTCTTAAAAAACGGGTTGCTAGGAGCCATCAGTGAATCTGTGAATTACTAGTAGCTGTCAGCGAATCTGTGGAACTATGTGTTTTTTTGGGGGGATAAAACCGCAAAGGGCCATAAATGTAACTTTGGTTTTTGTCGGGTTTTTTCTTAAAAAAAACAGGTTGTTAGGAGCTATCGGCGAATTCATGGATTGCTAGGAGCCGTCAGCAAATCTGTGGAACCGAGTGCTCCTTCTATTAAAAAAATGTTTTTTCAGGACCTAAACATAATACCTTTGTTTCGGGTCTATGTTGCTAAGAAACGACGGCAGGACCTAGACGTAAATCACAGAGGGACTTAAACATAATTTTTTTCAGGTCTGTTTTGTCAAAAACTGACAAAAGGATCTAAGCATAATTTTTAATTTTTTAGAGGACCTTTTCACGAGAGGAGCCAACATGGCACCAGTGAGAGGGCTCCAATCCCACCCGCTATAATATAAAGTATACATGTATGATTATACATGTGGCTATCACAGTTCACAGAGCCACCTATCTTTTGCGGAACAGTAGTGCTGATATGCCGATATGGGTAACAGGCAACATATCTATTGAAAACCTCCCTTGCTATAAAAAATTCGTGAGACCCACGTATACAAGTTTTAAAAAGTTCTCAAAAAATTGTTATATATAGGAGAGGTGAGATTCTACAATGTTGTAAAATTTGAAGGCCAAATTCAATCGCATTTGAAAGACATAAAAAGACAAACAACGAAATAAATAGTGTTGAATAGTGAAATATCACTATTTAGGCTGAATTTGTCTTTTTCATATTTTTCAAATACGATTCAGTTTGGTTTTCAAATTTTACAGAATTGTAGAAGCTCACATCCTCTATGTATGGTAAGTTTTTAAAAAAATTTAAAAACTTGTACATATAGATTTTACGGAGCTTTAATAGCGAGGAAGGTTTTTACTGGATATGTTACCATGGGTAACATGCTTAAGACGAGCAAATTGGTTATCAGGGATTTCCTTGTTCCAAGAACAGCAAATTTTCAGGGTTCCTGGGGACACCTTTTGCCCTCAATTTATGGACATAGAATTGGGCCATGTGAAGTGAACCTTTCGCCCGTCCGCATGGAGCATTTTGTGGACAATATCCAGGACAATCATTTTATTCTTTATGGCAGTCGTCACGATTGTTGTCTTTTTCAAAATTTTGGATTTTGGGACTCCACGAAATCTAAATTATCGGTCAAATAAAAAAAATGAAATTGCTAAATTTTGACCGGAATTTGAACTTTTAGGGCTGGATTTGACCAGATTTGGTCCAATAACCCATAAGAAAGTGATCTTTTATGAAATTTTGTTGAAAAAAATGAATTTTTGAGACATTTTAAAATTTTGGCAGAAACACTGTTAGATTTTTATAAAATTGTACAAACTTGATAATGAGTTCAAAATTTTATGATACTATCTTGAGAAGCGTAGGATCATACGAAAATATTTTCAGAATAATTGAAGTTCATTTGTTATCTTTAAAAAATCAAAAACAGAATGAACATAATTGAGATAGTTATCTTGTCAGAATTTTATAAATTTTCTCGAGTGTGATCATGATCTAAAATTTTCATGAGAGATTAATAATTGCCTTAGTAACATTATATAAAATTTTTAAAAATTTTAACTTTGCTCAATCAAATCTATATAAGCATTGAACTTTATTTGTTATATTATATTTCAAAAATAAAACAGAGAAAGAACATAAATTGTACATTGTAAGAATTTTATAAATTCACTAGAGGGTGATCATGATTCAAAATTTTTATGAGATATTAAGAATTTCCTTATCAACCTTATGTAAAATTTTCAAAAATTTTAAACCTTTTTTTATTGCTAAAGCAAATCTATGTATTCATCATCGGGTTTTTATTAAGACGTAACACTGTCAGAATTTTTAAAAATTATTTAAGCATGATCATTATCTAAAACTTTTATATAACCATTAATGCAACATCAGGACCATCCACAAAATTTTTCAAAATTTTGTAATATGGTTTGGACAATTTTTCATTTCGTTCAAATTTACCGATAAGCCTTTTAACAGAACACTAGCACTGTTTGAATTTTTAAAAATTCATGACATTTGATCATCATCTGAAAATTTTATGAGAATATTATAGATATGTCAGGACCATCCAAAAATATTTTCAAAAGTTTATAACCTCGTTTGTTCTAATTTTCATTTGGTTCAACCTTGTCAGTCAACGTTTTATTAGGATGTAGCAATGTTTGAATTTTTAAAAATTCCTCAGATTTGCTAATCACCTGAAAATTTAATGAGAACATCTCTAATTTATCAGGAACCTTCAAAAAAAATTCAAATTTTTTATATCGTTTGAACCATTTTTCAATCAGTTGAAATTGGGTGAAATTTCAAGAATTTCGGGCGAAATTTCGGATTTTTGGCTGAAATTTTGGAAATTTCGATAATAAAAAAATCGGATTTGAATTTTGAACGGATTTCGTCTGAAATAACGAAATTTTGCCGAAATTTCGGATTTCGGCCATCGACGAAATTTTCTTCAAAACGAAATTCGAATCCTTGGTATACACCAGAAGTGAATGCGGGCTGTCCAATCTTCATAATGTAGGATCAAGATCGCTTGCACCCTCTCTTGATGAATACTTGTTGTAGATTATTGTCAGGCATAATAGGATTGCAACTCTTTGATTCGCCAAGGTCACATGTGTGTAAACCATCTGTAACAAACAGTCAGTGATGAGAAAGGCTAACTATATTTTATACTCTCTCCGTTCATGAATATATGATGTTTTAGGATTTTACATTTTAACCAAGACATATGTAGAAATTCTTTAGCACATTTATTGCTCTTAGATACTATGTGTTACTCTATTCCACAATAATAAATAATATTAGGAATAATGATGGTAGAGGTATGCAAAGAAAAAGTTAAAAGTTGTCTCAAAATTGTAGAATAACATGTATTTACAAACAAAATTTGAAGGCTACAATAACATATATTTAGAAATGAAGGGAGTATATGTTTCCAATAGTAATTCTAGATACTATTATATGTAATGTAGGTTTAATGGTAGGGGCGGTACTAGGAGATGCGAAAAGTGTTACAAGATCACATCTTCAATTGACAAAAAATTATTGATTGAATTGGTTTTCATTCTAGTTGTTTGGGATTTTAAGACTTTAGAATTATTTGTATTATACTTTTACTAAATTTTAATATATATACGTTAAATTTATAATTTTATAAAATCATTGTACAAGACTATAGAGTTATACATATAAAATTTACACCTCTAATATAATTTGTCTAGCTCTATCACTGTTTGGTAGTGTGGGCCAAATGGGTGGTACGGTGTTGTCCAGCCTGTCAAATAGGCGGCACGGCCCAACTAATAAATAGGCCGTGTTGTGTCGGCTCACGGGTCGGCAGCCAGTCCAAGCATGACCCACGATAGCCTCATGAGCTGTGTTGTGCTGGCATGGGACTGATAGGCCTAAACAGGCTGGGCTGGCCCGTTAGCGCCAAAAAAATTAAAAAAAATCAAAAAATATGTTAAAAAAATTAGAAAATACGAAAAGTATAAACAATATAGAAAAAATTAGAAAAAATCACAAAAAATTAGAATAATTAGATAAACTTTTTAAAATATTTGTAAATTAAGAAAAAGCTAAAACATATAATAAATTCTAAAATAAGACAAATAATTGGAATTAAATAATAAGCTTTATTGATGTTTGGCTACCTCGTTAAAAACTTTACCAGCTTAAAAACTCAATATGACATTCTATTTGGCTGACATGTTCTGGGTTTGCCTAGTGTTATGGACAGGTGTATGATTTTCTTGTTGAGGGCTCATAGTTAATTCTTTCACAATATCAATCCAATGTGTCCGGTTGTCTATCAGAAATTATTTTTAAAGAAAAAAGATTAGAATGATAATTTAGATCAAGAAGAGATTTAAAATGACAAGAAAAGAGTTACCATAATCATATTTTGGATTTTTAGCAAAACTATTTTGAATTTTATCAAATTACCACCAAGAGCAAAAGAATTTTCACAAGAGAATCAAGCGAAGAGAATACAACTTTGCTAGTGTGAAAATGAGGGGAGGCGGCCATCTATTTATAGGAAAAAGTTAGGATTTTTTTGAAATTTTTTAGTTTTTTTGAAACTTTTTAATCATCCGACAGTTATAAAACAACTATTTTTTAAACTAAACAGGCCAACAGATCGCATGAAGTTAATCGGATTTGTCGCCTGTAGGTCGGGCGTGCCATGTCGAACTGTCTTGAGCCAACAGAACGAAGTCGTGCCATACCGTGACGGGTACCGGTCCAAGCAAGGCATGGGCTCACGGGCCATACCAGTGCGATTCGTTTACGGTCGGACTAGACCGTGCTAACAGTAACATGGCTCGGACCAACCCGTTTAGTCTAGCCCAGTTGGCCATCTCTGCTGTTTGGTCTGAGCCGTCGATGACATGTGAACCCACGGATCCGTTTGCAACTCCTCTCGAAATAATAGCCGAGTGGTAGTTGATCGTGTTGGAGGATGCTTGCGCGCCGCGCTAATTATTAACCACCATGTTTGGAGTCTTTGGCGCGGCCCCGAGGATTGCGCCATCCCGCTAGAGCCCATTGCCGAGGCCTTCTCCCTCACCGCCGAGGCTGTCTCCTCCCACATCGACCACTTCCCCCTCTCCATCAACGAGGATGATGACCCCCTCGCGCCGCGTGGAGACTGAGTGGATGACGCAGGTCCCACCTACGGGGCCATCCCGGATACCATCCTTGGTGCCGTGAGGCGGCAAGTGACGACAGCGTGGACGAGGTTGTGGTGGTCGGTGGTGTGAGTCAAGGAGAAGGAGGTAGCGACGAGGTGGTGGTTTTTGTGAGGATGAGGACGAGTTGTGGTGGTCGGGAAGAGCGGGAGAGAAGCTTGGATGATAGAAGGGTGCGTCGAGGGATCAGAGAGGAAGTTGATGAATTGGGATGCAGAGTAGGCAAGGTGGAAGAGCGGGAGGTGGTGGCCATGTAGAAGTGTCGGGACCCGAATATGCAAATCCGGACCCTCTGTGTATATTGCACTAGTCCAGGATCACGCTAGTGCACACAGGCTCAACATTAGTGAATATCACAATCATACACAACGTAAATAAGATAAAAGACATAATATATCAAATATTACCAGTTGTATGACCTTATGGTCAACTTACTTAACAAGGCCTCATAAGGCTGAACAACAAATTGAACTGCAGCGGAATGAAGACGTAGGTAACCCCTCAGTATACCACAGGCAACTGACAAGGCTCGCACCCTAAACATTCGTCTCCTCATGGTACACCTTCTTCAGCTCTGATGATGTTTTGTAGGCAAGGGTGAGTACATAAAGCATTCAACAAGTTGTGCACAGAATGCAATTCTACCATAACTATATGCAAGGCTTATTCCAAAGGAAGGCTAAGAGGTTCATTTGCAGTAAAGCAGCAATTGTAAACAAGTACAGAATATAGATTGAAAAGACAAGAAAACAAATATCGATAATAGGTAGATTCAGCATTTCTCAAGTAAACCAAGTTTCTCATCCTAAGTCAAGATTCATCTTTCCATGGCAACCTGCCATCCTTCCCAAGTTTTATTTTTCAAAAGTCTAAACCCTTGACTGTAATCCCCGAGCATTGCTCAATACCGTGAGCACGGCTATCCGAATAGGTTGTACACTCTGCAGAGGTTATGCACTTTACCCACATGACATGATAATCTCTTTTGTGCCTGGCCATTTAGCACACTTCCTTTGGTGTGCCGGCAGAGAATCATGACAAAGTCTTTACAATGCATCATCTTAACCCAATACCACCACGAGGTTTCAACACTGGTGGGATGGTTACCACATCCAGGCCCCCCTCTTGCATATACGGGTTCATTAAAAGGATGAACCACACTACCACGATAGTACTAAAGCTAAGACTTTCGCAAATTAGTCACTAAGGTCGCCCCATAATGTATATGTGGTTGCATGATCGACTCAGTCAAAGGCTCGCAAGGTGTCCTTATGGTTTGATCAAAGCAAGACATGCACATACCCTCGCCCATCGGGCCCACCTCGCATCCCGCCCTTGCCACTTGCTCCGACCCAAAATCATAACCACCCCAGTTGATTACCAAGCACCACGTGCCATCAACAAATCAATATCGTTGCGTGACATCCCTTGCCACCACAACTCAATCTCATCGTGTGACCACACATGACACACAAGTTAATATCATTGTTCCATATTCCATTAGTCAAATTTAATAAGCAACATTCCATGTACATGTGATGACGTGGCATGGCTAAGCATTCTAATCCGATCTAACCATCCATGTTGAATTCATTATTAACCAACTATAGTGAACCAACCTAGGGTGACAAGTGGATCATGGCATACAACTAACAAGGTAGGGTGTAATTCAAAGGGTACGAAAGCTAATCCCAAACTTATGTTGAAATCATTTATACACATAAAATAACAAGTGGTAAGGTAAATCAAAATAGCATGCAATCTAGTTTATGGGTGCAACATGATCAAAGCACAACTTGCCTTGCTTAAGCTCCTGGTATTGCTCCGAAGATTACTCTTGAGTTGTTAATTCCTCCTTGGAAACCTCGCTCAACTCAACGTCTACGCGAATCGAGAAGAAATAGCAAATAAACACCAAAACCAAAGAACAAACAAACTCAAAAATTCAAACTAAAGCTACCATTGGATAGATCTCAATTTTACAAATTTTTAGGAATTTGTCAATCGGAGTTCGTACGAGGGAGAACGAGCTCTCGGAAGATTTAAAAATCCTGAAAATACACAAAATTGGAAAATCACGAATATTACAATTATTTTTGTGAAAGAAATTAAACTTTCTGAAGTCGGCACTTAACTGGACCAACCTAACGATGACACGTGGCGTGGTCCATGGACTAAGTCCACGATGGCTCAGCTCACCTGGCTAACACACAATGACACGCGGGTCCCGCATGCGTGGACGTGTGCGCACATTCATGCGAATGACTCGACGGTGACGCAGCGCTCGCGCAACGCCAGATCGGTGCCACGCCTAACGACCGTGTCCACCTGGCGTCATATGTCAACCCGGTGCTCATCCACATCAGCCGGCGGCGCACACAGCCCTAGGGTCATCGGCGGCGAGTGGCGAGGGCACCACCTAACTCACCTTGACTTCGCCAACGTGATGACACGCCGATTTGGGTTCGAGCCTTTGGTTCGTTGGCGGCGAGACTTCTCCGGCGAGGCCTTCACGATGATGCGACTCTCCGGCGATGCTCTAGTGGAACGGAGGCGCGCACAAGGTGCTCCGGTCAAGGGCGAAGCCGATGCAACTGGTCCCAAGCCTTGCGGGTGCTCAACGGCGATGAATCGGCGACTTCCTCCTCGCAGCGGCGCTCGGCGGAAACCTCGGATTGCGGCGAAATTACGACGATTTCCGATGCTAGATCCTAGGGCTTTGGTTGCTTATTCCTTGACGATGCCGATGCGCAACTTAAATAGTCCCGGGCGCCCTTATCCTGCATGGAAAGGCTCCGAGTTCGTGGCGATTACGGCGGCGGCGCCAGAGTCCCACTCGGCTACGCTCTGGAGAAGATGACGCGGAATCGTCCGATCTTCTTGATCAATGGCTGAGATCCAATGCGGTTAGGTTTAACAGGAGTGCTACGATCAAGATCCGTCGGCCAAGAACGACCCTTCCAGAAGGCAGGCCGAACGCACACAGTGTTGGGCTCGGCCCAACACTGTTCACTACGAATTTCTTCAGAATTTTCTTTTTAAAATATTTAAGAAAATTAAGTTGATTATTTAAGGCAACAAAAATACCAAGAAAATTCCCAGAAAAATCTCAAAAATACTTTGAGACATCCTGAATCCAAATAAAATATTTTTGGCCAAACTTTATTTTAAAATTATCTATTTATAATTAATTCTTGCGGAAGGGCTTAATATACTTAATTTGAAATGATTCCAATAAATCTTAGAAAATCCAATTAAATCCAGAAAATTCACAAAATTATAAATTGCAATAAAATAATATTTAATATTTGAAAAGTCAAAAATTGGGATGTTACAAACCTCCCCTTAACGGAATCTCGACCCCGAGATTTAGGGCTAACTAGAGAATAGGTTTGGGGATTCTGCCTTCAGATCTTCCTCACGTTCCCAGGTTACTTCATTATCTGAATGATTACTCCATTGAACTTCTACAAAAGCGAGTGGACTTATTTTTGGTTCTACGCTCCATCACATCTAAAATCTTAATAGGTTGCTCTTTATAAGTCAGATCTTCTTGTAATTTGATTGTCTCTAGCGGTGTCCGTTCAGCTGGCAATCTGAGGCATTTCCTAAACTGCGACACACGGAACACATCATGGACTCCTGCTAATGGCTATGGCAACTCCAACTGATGTGCAACCTCTCCTCGGCGGCTTAAGATCTTAAATGGTCCCACATACCTAGGTGCGAGCTTCCCTTTGACTTGAAACCTTTTCACACCCTTAAGGGAAGTAACTTTAAGATACACGAAATCATTGGGTTCAAGGCTCAATTCACTACGACGATTGTCCACATAACTCTTACGCCTTGGTGTCTTTTTTCGGTCCTTCTCGATCATGGCAACTTGTTCTTGACCTCTCGAGTATCTCAGTCCAAATCTTGAACACTCCCTTACGGGGTTGACAGGGCTCGTCCATATAAGACTTCAAATGGTGACATCTGCAAACTAGCCTGGTAACTATCGTAATAATCAATTACGCCTATAGCAAACATTTATCCCAAAGCGTGGCGAAGCTAACGCACAACCTCTAAACATACCCTCCGAATCGATTAACTCTTTCTGTTTGACTATCGGTATGCGGGCGATAACTGTACTGAAATTCAAGTGAGTTATCATTGCTCTATATAACTTATTCTAAGCCCTCGAGATAAATTGGATACCTCTATCGGACACAATCTTCTTAGGCACCTACGCAGTTATTAAATCCCTGACAGATTTGCCAAATGATCTTTTGAATACGTAGTCTTCAGTGATATGAAATGAGTAATTTTGGTTAATTTAATCAATAATGATTCCTCCGAATTCATACCTTTTAGGGATCATTTTAATGATTTGCCTCCTATAGGAATCTATAATGATTTACAACGAACCTTTAGATCTCTAATGCATTGCCTTTATTATTATTTTTTTATTCACATCACATTGGGTATCATAACCAAGTTTCGCCCTTCACCTTAGGTCACCAAAATCTTTCCTTAAGATATTGATTTCTCTTTGGCACTTCCTGGGTATATCGAATACTTAGAATTATGAGTTTTCTCAAGTATCAATTTCTTAGGATCTTCCTATCCGGCACACTGGTTCAGCATTAAATCTTTATGGTATCCTAATCACTCAAATTTCTACTTTTTGGCTACGCCTTCTTCTTTCCTTAACTTGATTTTGTACTTCATCTACCTTCGAACTTCTTATGTTCTGATCTTCAAATATTAGTTCTATTTCCAAGGCAACTATGAAACCTTGTGGGGCGACCTTTAATTTCAACTTCTTAGATTCTTTACATACCCGATTAAGCGCTTATTATCAACATATTACCTCGTAACTCAAACGTCGACTACCACCTTAGCCTTCTTGAAATGCATATGGATTCTGTCACTAGACTCTTTGATCCTTTCCAACCATTATCTTCGTCCTATATTAAGGTTGGACTGAGTAAATATATTTAGATTCTTAAGGCTCATATTTATTTTCGATGAGATAGTGACACCATTTTTCTGCGCGCACTACAACGACTAACTCCAAGTCATACGTAGGGTAATTTCAACTGCCTCATCGTTTATGCAACAATGTTGGTTCACTTCTCAGATTATGTCTAGAAGCATCATCCTTATATATTGAAACTACTCCGCACAACTAGTAATACTAACACATGCATTAATGGTAACCGCTCTTTCAACTTCCGAAAACCCTTTTCGTTACTCTGGTGTCCATGCATCTCTTTCTCCTTAACAATCGTACAAAAGGTCTAGCTATTGTTGAAAAACCTTCCTATGAACCAGTGGTATTATCTTACCATTTCTAGGACCTTAAATCTAGGTAACGTACTTTAGGTTGCTTCCTATGTAACACAACTTCTACCTTGCTTGGTTCAACAATAACTCCTTTAGCAGTCTTTATATGACTAAGGATCTCGACCATTTCCCTTCCGGAATTCACACTAGTTGAACTTAGCATATAACTACTACTCTTGCAATCTTTCTAAATCAATCTAACATGTTCTGCATGATCTTCTCTTATCTTAGGGTATACTAGATTGTCATCAACCATGAATTTATCAATTACTCCATGAATATCTTACTTATCATGTTCATTAGATATGCGGGGCATCGGTCAATTCAGGAGATTTAGCCAAAACTCATATCGTTTATGTAGAGAGCGCAATCTTAGAAACATCTTTCCCCTAATTCCTAAATTTATGATAACCTAAGCGAAGTTTTGTCCCAAAGAAATTCCAATTCCCTTCTAAACCGTCCAATCATGTTGTCGATCCTGATATTGGATACTTGTTTTTGACTCTTTCTTTATTTAAAGCATGATTCATTGCACTTTTTTCGATCTTCTATTTTCCTTTTTGTTAACCACAAATAACGCACTAAGCTTTCTCAAAACTCTTCCTAGTAATTCTTCGTCATGCCTTTCCATTTTCCATTAATTCATTAGAAACATTTGACATTGTCTTTTCACTATTGGGTTGTATCAGGCACTAATTCGCTCACGATCTTGATCTTCTGATATGACGGCATGCTAGACAAATTCTTAGGAAATATATCAAGGTTTTCTCTAACAACTGGTGCATCTTCTAGTTGGCAAATTCCACACTGTTATCCATCAGTTGGCTAGCATAAACTATCATCGATATACATCTCTCAGAAATAGCCTTAGGCTTGGGCATCCCCTTAATTCAAAGAGTAACCTAAATATCCAACCCAATAGGATTTGCTTGGAACTCTACTCTCTTAATAAGCACTGAATTCTCAACTTCCTGGAATAAATATAGTATAACTAAGCGCTTTCCGAAAATGACAAATCCTCGATCTAACAAGCTCAGGCTGGGTACTCCTAACTAGCCACCGTTGCACACGTATCATATTTAGATGAACCATATACGCAATAATACTCTTAGAGAACATCTAACTCATCGTTTCCCCATTATTGCTTCTTTATTCCAACAAGGAACCTTTTATATGGAATACATTACTAATCCCTCTACTTTTACCGATAGGTTTACGACATTGCACTAAGTAAACTCACAGCTCCTAACTTTGATTTGGCTTTGGCGTTGGGGCTTTGATAGGGACGGAGTTGTAATTGACTTGAGCCAATGTGATCGCTTTCCTTTGAGGGTATTTATTAACAAAATGCTTAGGTTTGTGGCAATTATAGCAGAGTCTAGGGTGAACTTTCTTTCTTGGTTATTCATTGATTGGAACAGTATCTTTTACCTGAACGCCTTTTTCTTCGATTGGTTCTCTAGACAAATTTCTTCCGCAATTTCCCCGCTCACTCTTGGCGTTATGTATCGGACTGGGGTAACTTCCTGTATATCCCTAGCTATAGGAATTATTTGTCTTCTCTGTGGACATCGATTAGCATAATGACCTTTTCGGCGACAGTTATAGCACTCAATGCTGCCCTTCCTGCGATTCATTACTTTTTGATTCGCAACACATCCCCTAGTAAAACGATCTTCTTCACCATACAAGGGACCTCATGTGGGTGTGACCACTTCTTGTTTTTTTGTTTAAGGTCGATAGGTTTTAGGAGGGTGCATTTTAACTCTCAAGCGGCGTATCCGGTGCAACAAAGTTTCCTTCTTATTGATAATTCTCGAGTAACTAGGGTTCGTAGATTCTGTTGATGCTAGATTACGGCAAGTAACTATTGGATCCAAGGGACACCGAGGTGGACAATGGTCTTGTCTTTCACAAAGGTGATAAGTGATGTTACTCATAGGACCTTTTCTAATTGTATGATTTCCCTTGCAACTAGAGCAATTTGATCGCATGATTATTTGAGGTATGCCTAATTTCCCTACAGCGAATGCACGCTCGATCCTCTAACTTGTTTGGTTGACCGCGCTTCATAGAGCAATATCTAGGTTTCGAGCAAGATGCAGGGGTAGCGTCCTTCTCTGGATTCACTATGACCATACCATTCCTGGAAGTTTCCATTGGGTTGATTTCCATTTTCATTGGCTCTATTGCCATCACTATTCTGAACTATCTGCTTGATTACCTTAAAGGGGTAGGGAAGAGGGAAGTAGCATAGGTAAGGAGCAAGAATCCTAACACAGGGAAGATAGGTTTAACCCAATAATTTAGCAATCAATATTAATAGCTTCGTATGGTTGCTTATGTAAGCCTAAAAGCTCTGCAACACATACTGCACACTCAGCAATCAAGAAGAACCAATTCAACCTAAACACACAAAACTACCGTCTACATGGGCGACACTCCTATCTTAGGAACGCGACTCCCACACATGAGTCTCAACTGGCTATTTGAAGCATTGAGTCCTCTAACTCTGGATACACTTCCCTGATTCTTAACGATTCTTTCCTTTGTGATCATTATGGCAGTAGCAGGCACTTGATGTCTTTCCTAAAGTGTGATATATCATTTTCTACTCAAGATAACTCAGGTAAGATTTCAGTTCAATTTAGCAGAGATAAGAGAAAAAAATTTCAGCAAGGGAAAAGAAGAATTTTGGGTAAGGACAGAAATAGAAGAATGAGATAAGTCAAGAACACATTATTCTTCTGGGTTAGGTCTTTTACTTTAGAAAATAATTTTGAAGAACCTATAGAGACGACCAACTATCTAGGGTCAAGACCTACGTCGATATGGCTTTGATACCACCTCTGTCGGGACCGAATATGCAAATCCGGACCCTTTGTGTATCTTGCACTAGTCCAGATCACGCTAGTGCACACAGCTCAACATTAGTGAATATCACAATCATACACAACGTAAATAAGATAAAAGACATAATATATCAAATATTACCGGTTGTATGACCTTATGGTCAACTTACTTAACAAGGCCTCATAAAATTTGAACAACAAATTAAAGCTAGCGGAATGAAGACGTAGGTAACCCCTCGGTATACCACCACAGTAACCGACAAGGCTCGCACCCTAAACATTCGTCTCCTCATGGTACACCTTCTTCAGCTCTGATGATGTTTTGTAGGCAAGGGTGAGTACATAAAGCACTCAACAAGTTGTGCACAGAATGCAATTCTATCATAACTATATGCAAGGCTTATTCCAAAGGAAGGCTAAGAGGTTCATTTGCAATAAAACAGCAATTGTAAACAAGTACAGAATATAGATTGAAAAGACAGTAAAAACAAATATCAGTAATAGGTAGATTCAGCATTTCTCAAGTAAACCAAGTTTCTCATCCTAAGTCAAGATTCATCTTTCCATGGCAACCTGCCATCCTTCCCAAGTTTTATTTTTCAAAAGTCTAAACCCTTGACTGTAATCCCCGAGCATTGCTCAATACCGTGAGCACGGCTATCCGAATAGGTTGTACACTCTGCAGAGGTTATGCACTTTACCCACATGACATGATAATCTCTTTTGTGCCTGGCCATTTAGCACACTTCCTTTGGTGTCTTGCAGAGAATCATGACAAAGCCTTTACAATGCATCATCTTAACCCAGTACCACCACCGAGGTTTCAACACCGGTGGGACTGGTTACCACATCCGGGCCCCCTCTTGCATATACGGGTTCATTAAAAGGATGAACCACACCACCACGATAGTACTAAAGCTAAGACTTCGCAAATTAGTCACTAGGTTGCCCCATATGAACATGTGGTTGCATGATCGACTCAGTCAAAGGCTCGCAAGGTGTCCTTATGGTTTGATCAAAGCAAGACATGCACATACCCTCGCCCATCGGGCCCACCACAACATCCTGCCCTTGCCACTTGCTTCACCCAAAATCATAACCACCCCAGTTGATTACCAAGCACCACGTGCCATCAACAAATCAATATCGTTGCGTGACATCCCTTGCCACCACAACTCAATCTCATCGTGTGACCACACATGACACACAAGTTAATATCATTGTTCCATATTCCATTAGTCAAATTTAATAAGCAACATTCCATGTACATGTGATGACGTGGCATGGCTAGATATTCTAATCCGATCTAACCATCCATGTTGATTTCATTATTTACCAACTATAGTGAACCAACCTAGGGTGACAAGTGGATCATGGCATACAACTAGCAAGGTAGGGTGTAATTCAAAGGGTACGATAGCTAATCCCAAACTTATGTTGAAATCATTGATACACATAAAATAACAAGTGGTAAGGTAAATCAAAATAGCATGCAATCTAGTTTATGGGTGTAACATGATCAAAGCACAACTTGCCTTGCTTAAGCTCCTGGTATTGCTCCGAAGATTGCTCTTGAGTTGTTAATTCCTCCTTCGAAACCTCGCTCAACTCAATGTCTACGCGAATCGAGAAGAAATAGCAAATAAACACCAAAACCAAAGAACAAACAAACTCAAAAATTCAAACTAAAGCTACCATTGGATAGATCTCAATTTTACAAATTTTTAGGAATTTGAATCACCTCAATCGAAGTTCGTACGAGGGAGAACGAGCTCTCGGAAGATTTAAAAATCCTGAAAATACACAAAATTGGAAAATCACGAATATTCCGAATTATTTTTGTGAAAGAAATTCGCTTTACCGAGTCAGCGCCAAACTGGACCAACCTAACGATGACACGTGGCGTGGTCCATGGACTAAGTCCACGATGGCTCAGCTCACCTGGCTAACACACAATGACACGCGGGTCCCGCATGCGCTGACGTGTGCGCACATTCATGCGAATGACTCGACGGTGACGCAGCGCTCGCGCAACGCCAGATTGGTGCCACGCCTAACGGCCGTGTCCACTGGCGTCACATGTCAACCGGTGCTCATCCACATCACCGACGCGCGACACGACCCTAGGGTCATCGGCGAGTGGCGAGGGCACCACCTAACTCACCTTGACCCGCCAGCGTGATGACGCTCGATTTGGGTTCGAGCCTTTGGTTCGCTCGGCGGCGAGACTTCTTCTCCGGCGGTGAGGGCCTTCCGCGATGATGCGACTCTCCGGCGATGCTCTAGTGGAACGGAGGTGCGCACAAGGTGCTCCGGTCAAGGGCGAAGCCGATGCAACTGGTCCCAAGCCTTGCGGGTGTTCAACGGCGATGAATCGGCGACTTCCTCGCCGCCGCTTCGCGAAACCTCGGATTGCGGCGAAATTACGACGATTTCCGAAGCTAGATCCTAGGGCTTTGGTTGCTTATTCCTTGACGATGCCGATGCGCAACTTAAATAGTCCCGAGCGCCCTTATCCTGCACGGAAAGGCTCCGAGTTCGTGGCGATTACGGTGGCGGCGCCAGAGTCCCACTCGGCTACACTCTGGAGAAGATGACGCGGAATCGTCCGATCTTCTTGATCGATGGCTGAGATCCAACGCGGTTAGGTTTAACGGGAGCGCTATGATCAAGATCCGTCGGCCAAGAACAACCCTTCCAGAAGGCAGGCCGAACGCACACAGTGTTGGGCTCGGCCCAACACTGTTCAGTACGAATTTCTTCGGAATTTTCTTTTTAAAATATTTAAGAAAATTAAGTTGATTATTTAAGGCAACAAAAATACCAAGAAAATTCCCAGAAAAATCTCAAAAATACTTTGAGACATCCTGAACCCAAATAAAATATTTTTGGCCAAACTTTATTTTAAAATTATCTATTTATAATTAATTCTTGCGGAAGGGCTTAATATACTTAATTTGAAATGATTCCAATAAATCTTAGAAAATCCAATTAAATCTAGAAATTTCACAAAAATTATAAATTGCAATAAAATAATATTTAATATTTGAAAAGTCAAAAATTGGGATGTTACAAGAAGGCGATCTTGGTGGAAGATTTCGCCTGATCTCGGTTGGTAGTGAGCTACTTTCGAGCAGGTTTCCAATTTCGCTGAAATTTCACCGAACTTCGGTTCTTTCGTTGGGTCCCGAAATACATTTATCCCAGTTATATTTTTCTAGTTTGTACGGTGGTTGGCTGCTTGGCATTAATGGTGTTTTGCTTAAGAATTACTAGCACACATTGGCGATGACCGTCGCTGTTCCCTTCCAGGATTTATGTGCAACTTAGTGACAAACTAGTGGTGCTATGTACAACTGATCTTGTTCTGTATGGTAAGAGTTAGTGGCCGAAATTTGTGTAACTAACAAGAGCTGAACAAGCCAGAGAATGTTGGAAGAAACCGTGGGAAATCCATTATATGTAGGTTGGTAGGACTTCTTCTCCAGCCAATAATCTACTTATTACCATGGACAAAAAGGTACTAACCTCTTTGCAAGTTAAGAAACATAAAATTACCCTATCTGTAAAAGAGGAATAATTACTATATTAGCATGCCTGGGAAAAAGATTTGGAGAAACTTTGCTGGTTGCATTGACAAAGAAGGAAAATTAGACAAGGCACTTGATCCATCGTTGGCTGTGAAAACGTGTTGTTTGAACAGGAAGTGAAGTTGAGTAGACACTGTTTACAGACAAACTAACATCTTTGCAATTGCCTTGTATTCACTGTTTATAGACAAGATCTCTTCTTCTAAGGAGTTTTCCCATTGGAGTTTGCATGTCGTTTCCGAGACGCTCGCAACCTCTCTTTGAGAGGTTTTCTTATTCTTTTTCTTATTATTACCCTTACGGTCCTCAGGCTTAGATGTCTTTTTGAATTTCTTATCCTTAGACTTCTCCAAACCTGGTTATGACAGCGTATGGCCTTTGTCTACCATACAATTCCATTCAATGACTTTGTGTGCATTTGAATTCCGGTTAGCCATATCGAACAGTTCCGATATGGTGGACGGTAGATTAATGTTGAGATCCTCCATGAAGCGTTTGTAGTGTACAACTTGTTTAAACGTATGGATAACAGAGTCATCATATATGTTAATAATGATACTGCGTACCTCTACAAACCTCTTAATAAACTGACACAAATTTTTGTCAGAGGTCTGACGAAACGATGCAGATCGTCATCTTTCCCTGGCTTAGCATAACAACTCTTGAAGTTATTCAAGATTGCATGACACAAATTCTCCTAACTAAAAATAGACCCCTCAGGCTAATTAAACAACCAAGTTATTGTGGATCAATTAAGAATAATAGGAAGATAGTTTGCCATTACCTTCTCATCGCACCAATAGCTTGGATGGCGGTGATATATATCTGTAGAAATTTCGATGGATTCTAAGTTCCATTGAAACTCTCCTGATGATCTAGTTTGAGTTTCTCAAGCCAAGTGATGCCTCTAAGTCCCGAAGAAAAAGCTTTACATGTTGTGTAAGGTCCTAAGTGTGTTTTCATATTAGGAACCTATTCCATATTTTGAGGAGAATGTGGTCATCACCAACCATGATTAGTATTTTCACTTGGGTAAGTCTGTGGAAAACACTTCTCTGTTGTGGTTCATTCCTCTATTGGTGGTTAATGCTTTGTCGATGCCAACCAAATGATGAGTGCTCCTCACAGGAACCGGTCTAAAACCTTGTGGATAGGGACATGCTCTGTACTTCTGCAATAGCTTCTTGCAGGTTGCAACTAAAAATCTAGTGATCATTGCATTATGCTCATTGTTCCATTCCACAAGTTGATTTAAAATCGTATTAGTTAATATGCGGATTCTGTCTATAGGGGTTTCCTCCTGTAAACTATTCGGAATCAAGTATGGGTTCCCTAGCGTTGTCCTCAGGACTTGCAGCATGACCAGAAAGAGTTGTCGGGGATGACTCCCTGAGAGATTTGGTCTTCGTGATGTCCCTGGTTGATTGCTATAGTATTGGCATCTCGTCTCATCCACAGCTCTTTGCTTTGCCACAATGAACAATTCATGCTATTCCTGGGCGGCTTTTTCTGCCCTCTCACGAGCTTCGTGCTATTTGCGTTCTGCTCGTGGCTTATTTGTCTCACTCATGACTGTACAAGTGCGGAATCTAGAGTGGACTAATGGGGTGAGCACTCTGCCCTCATCCAAGGATGAGGTATAGTCGAGGCCTCGGAGAAAATCTTTCAAAGCTAGGCTCTCTAGAACATTATCATCATTCTAGAGCGTGTGATCATCGTCGACTTCCATGGGATATGTGCCATGAACATCTGCCTTTGTAATTGGGGCAGGAACGGGATCGTGCTCACTTTTTTTTATTCTCAAGAAGTGGCACTTCTGACGCAGCCTCACCTAAATTGGATAGGGCCGCTGATTGCGATAATTCTGCTTCAGTAATGTACTCGGAGTAGAAATCACGCTTATCTGTTTCTTCCCTGATGTAGTCATTGGTGTCAAGGTCAGCATGGTCGACGAGGTCGAAAGAATTTTCTTCATCCATCACTTAGGGCGACGGGTCATCACTTTCGCAATTTTAATCACTAGAAGCCCTCTTTCTAACACCAACTATTGATGTTGAAGACATAGGCCTCTAGATCGAGCTTATAAATGCAAATGGTTGCAAGACTCTTTAAGACTAAAGAGTACAAAGAGTGGGACAAAGGATTACTTCTATTAGCCAAGTGGTTTGACAGAGTACAAGTATTATAGTGTCTTGTGTCTTAGTAAGCAATAATGGGGACGATCAGACTAGTGAATAATGTCTCAAATGCACAAAGGACTTCTTATTTATACAAAGGACTCCTTATTTATACAAAACAGATGGGTAGCAATTATGCTTCAAAAGGTGTCTCCTAGTAAAAGGTGTCTTTTCATCAAAAGGTGTCTCTTCACAATAGGTGTCTTTTTGGGTAACTTCTGATAAGTTATTTATACCTGTCAAGAAAACTGTCCATACATTATTTTTGTGAAAAAGTAACTATTTATCTCAACCAATTAATCTGGTCGAGAGAGTTGAATCACTGGTCCAAACGGACCAGTGTAAACTAATAGAGTACACATTAGTAAACTGCTCGAAGGCGTAACCAGGTAACTAATCATGGGCTCTGTTTTTCTCTATGGGATTCTTCTTGTAAAGGTACAAGCTCAAAACACAGTCTGGCTCTTGATCCTTGTCAATAACGTTTAACATTAAGTAATAATTAGAGAGAAGTGGAAAATAATTATGTAGTCGAATATTGCATTGAAAAGTGTAGCAGCTAAGAGGGATTAGTCAAGAATTGAACTCGCTATTGGATGTTGAAGCTGAAAAGTTGTAGAGCGATCAAGAAGAGATAGAAGACACATGGTTTAGTAGGGGCAGTTGATGTGCGAGGAAGATAAATTCAAGGTAGGTCGTCTATGGTGCATCGGTGCATACGTGAGTAATGTATTCTAATACCATATAAAATAATATTGTTTGAGATTAAATAGAGGTATATGTGATGTATATATTTTGAAAAAAGAGTTACTAATGGTGAAAGAATAGGTGTATGCAGCTATGAGATTCAGGCACGATGAAGAGTTGCTATGTTTCTAGGAACCTCAATAACTTATTATGCTTAATGATTTTCTTCCATCAAAACTTGTACTTTAGTCACGTTAGTCTGTAAAATCGTTAAATATATTATTAACCATATAAGTTATATCATTTGATTATATAAACTTTAAAAGAGATCTAACCACATAAATATACAGACCACCATACTAGTTTTCACTAATAAAATGGAAAACTAGAGACACTACCGCATGGTAGAAACATGGGGGTAGCGTCGTGTAGTTAGGGGTGCAAACGGATCAGATAATTCCTAACGTCTGTCCATATAAATTCGGATACTATTCGGAGCGTAATTTTAGATATCCGGATTTTTTTCAGATATCAGATACAGATTTAAATAGTTTTTCGAATACAGAAACAAATTCAAAATAAAAGTATCCATCGGATTCTGATATAACCGATAATTTTATTAGATATATCCGGTAAATATCCGATTACGGTGAAAACCCTAACCTGACTCGCCAGTCCCTAGTTTCCCAGTTCAGCCACCCATTCGCATTTAGCCGAATGCTCGAATCCCTCATCGCCGGGCCCTGAATCCCTCGTCGTGCGGCCGCCGGCCGACCGCCTCGCCATTGAGTTGCTCGGAGTCACAGAGCCGGCCTCCACCGCGAAGAGCGTCCCTCCAGAGCGGCCCCGCCTCGCCCTCACGTCGCTCGGAGTCGCGGAGCCAGTGTCTCCTCGTCACCGGACCACCGGTAAGCAAGCCACCCAACCCTGCTCAAAACCCTCCTCCCCCAACAACCGCCTCACCAACACGACCTCGGGCGTCGCTACTTGCAGGGCGTGGGGAAGACGACGCTGGTCACGCGGGTGTTCAAAGCCCTCAGGGAATCCCACCCACACCTCACCATTCGCGGCTTCTACACCCGTACTGGCTTACCTTGCCCTGTCGAACTCTAATTCATTCTCCTGTGCAGTTCAGGACCGGAATTTTTCACTCCTTTTCGTGTTATCTACTTACAGGGGGGGTGAGGGAGAGTGGGGAAAGGGTTGGGTTCGAAGTCGTCACGCTCGACAGGAGAAGCGGGCCGCTCGCCTCCTCCAAGATTTCCAGGTAGGGTTCAGTTCGCTAATATGATTGATTTAAACTCCTTGTTTAGCATCTGTACAACGAGTGAATTTATGAAGTGCATTTCGCTGGATATATTGTTACAAAATTAGGTGTTGAAACGTTTGAAACTGGGTGTGCCACGTCCTACCCGTGCTGTTGTACTATGGAAATTATCGGACTCTGAATAATTGAGCCATAGTTCAAACACTGCAGTACTGCATTGCTGCATTTCTTGCAAATAGCCTGCATACCAAATCGTCGTTTCAGGCAGCAATGGAAAAGGAAGATTAGTTGACATGTTCGTTAGGTAATCTAAAACACTGAAGTGATTGATCAATTTGTTAAGACAAAAGTTAGGCTTACAGTTAAATATAAGCCGCATACCATACCACCATTTATGGAAAATGAAGATTAGTTGACTTGTTTGTTAGCTAACCTAAAACATGGTGGTAACTTGATAATTTTGTTAAGACAAAGGTTAGGCTTATAGGGAACATATCGCCCACATATAGTAACTTAATTTTGAAAGCAGGAAATTTGCAAGAAACATAGCATATCCTTTGGTTTCCCTGTTTTTGTACAATCACGGGTAAGTGGTTGTAAGTTTTTGTACAATCATCAACGCAAGTTAGAACTTACAATACATCTTAGAAATAATAAATGCATGTTATTAATTTCGTTATTACAGAGTTCTGTTCACAACACCTTACAAAATAGTCTGCAATACCTGTTTATTTGCCCGGTTACAACCCCACGAAAGGCGGACTGTCTGTTTTTCAATTGTACTTCCATTTAGTTACTCCAGTGCTCCTTCTGCATTCTTTCTGACAATAGAAAATTCACAAACATTTGGGTCAAGCCCACCTGCAAACACCTGTGACAGTCCACAAACAATGACAAAAGGAGTGCATATGTATACTATATATGCTGCACGAATGAAGATGTACTCGCCATTGTGTTTGTCAAATCTCCCATCTGATTGAGAAGAAGAACCATTAGTACCAGGAGCACCTATTCAATAAGTTCACTAGACGAACTGAATAAGTGTTAAGATAAAAGAAAATGATGAATTGAACATGTATTCAGATGTGTGGATGACGTTATCAGTAAACATTTTGAATGGAAAAGATAGAAGAGATGGCCAAAACTGTATTTAGCACTGAATTGCTTATGAATACATACATTGTCATATAGCTTGCACTACATAGTAAAGTAACAGCTAGAATCACAATAGAGTTATAATCATATAGATGATCAGTTGGTATGACCCTTTTCTAATAAAGCTCCTAAGTGTTGAACAAAACCATGCTCTTTTGATCTGCTAGTATTTGCATCAATAACAATTCTTGCATCTTCAAAAGACGTGTATCTAGTGGAGAAATTCTGTAGTAATGTGGCATCATCGACATTAGAAGCAAGATCACCTAAAATTATGGAGTGGTCTGAAGCAGAATTTGAACGCTTGCCTCCCAAGCTAAATGATGCTCAATTTAACCTAAAACATTGGTCAGTATTTGGCATTACATAACAAACAAAATCTTAAAGTACCTTTTCAGCTACAGCACGGGTGTGGAACTCTACAAAACCGTATCCTTATAATTGTCCAGATAGTTTTGCTTGGCATGGATTTTGTTGTGTTTATCATTCAGTTTTGGGTGTCCTTCAGTTGTATAATTGGATCAAAGTTTGACGCTGCATTCAGTGTTTCTGGTAATTGGTCATTCTACACATTTCATAGTTGTAAAGCAGAGAAATACCATTCTTCAAGCAAGAGGAAAAAAAGGTCAGGTGGCTTGCAAACTCAGTCTTATTGTAAGGATATGAAGGAATGAAAATAGCCTAAAAAGAACGAGAGCTACTAGTATGTGCTAAGGATAAATTTAGTTACAAAATCATTACAGACCATCACTAAAATGACTCATAGATATAATTTAGCAGGGTTCTCTTAGCGACTGTTTATAGCTATTTTACATGCAACTTTTTAATGGACGGTCAATCTGCAGAAGAATGAAAGTAAAAACAAACAAATGGGTAATCATACTGTGCTACCGGTGAATCTGACAACGAAGTCTTTCATGCATGCATATGCCTAGGCAGCTGGTATTTTGCAACCTTGCTACTAAAGCTAATAGCTATCTTCTACGTCCTACTCTGTTCCATTGATCTATAGTCCGATATTTGCTATGTGCAGAAATGGTAGAAGAAATAACAATTCCTTCAACAATATTGTTGAAAACTGCAGTGTTCATACTTTTTTAACATTTTTTTGTCACTATTTCCCATTGTTAAGGATAATGAAAAATTCTCAAACTCTGATTTATGTATTTTATTGACTTATGTGCCCTTTATCATAATACTTCTGTTTGTTCCGTTCCAGGAAGCACATTTGGGATAACTACTGCCTGACACTTCTTAGATAACAATTCTGCACTTTCTTCTTAGGTAGTAAGTGAATTTTGGAAGTGTGGAAGAATGAATTTTGGATGGTTTAAGGTGTGAGGGTTGTGACTTGCTACAATGCTGCTTGCCATATACTACTGGCTTAACTAGCTCCGGTCATATACTTGCTTAACTAGTTCTTGTTATCGAGTGATGTACTTAAATCTACTTGCTAACGTACTAATGTAGTTGTATTTTGGACATATAGTATGGTTAATTGATCTTAATATGTGTGACATATATGGTTTTTATTTTCATGCATTAGCCAACTAAATATTCATGACCGAGACTAACCATATTCAGAACGATCTGTATTCGTGACCGAGATAATCCACATTTGTATTTGAATCCGGTACTATTCGTATTCGATTCTGTATCCGAGCAAAAATTTGGAACATGATACAGGATAAATGAAATCCATCGGTATCCGCTCTGTATGCACCCCTACGTGTAGTTGTGACCAAATTACTCCGACGTTGGACAGCCAATGGGGGAGCTCTGGGGTGACTGTTCAAGGTAAGATGGGAGAAAGCTTCTGTAATTTAAGGTAAGATGGGAGAAAGTTTCTGTAATTTTCTTAGTCTGTAATTTTCTTAGTCCGTTCTCACTGTGGCCGTCAGTGATCTAACTAACGTTGGCGTCATTTGCTTGATACGACCCCGACAAATAACATAAACACTTCCGTGATGCCGGGGCGTTGCTACGTCTTTGCATCAGCTCTGTTTGTCTTCGTTAACCAAAGCCAATCCGAGGAGTTTGCTTGCCTTTACTCGTGGTAGTGTCGTACTCTTTGACTGACAACTCGCACGGCACCGCCTCTTCTTAACGCGTCCAAAGTGGACTCTGTTCGCACGGTAGAAATTTAAAATTTCCATTATTTTAAAAAAAATAGACTCGGTCGCAAGGTAGAAAATTAAAATTGCAATAATAACACAAATTATTCACATATCTAATCTCCTTTTTTCCTTTTTTTCAAAAATGACCTTCTTACCTGTCACGAAAAGAATAGGGGTAACACATGTCTCCTTCTACACCTGGGGACTGTAGGAGGTGGGTTACCGCGTTGCCACAACGTAGGAAGCATGCAATGTTGGAGTTGGCACCGAGCACGGGAGGAGGCGACTTGCCGCGTTCTGGAGGCGTGGAAGACCAGTTGCCACAGAGCAACGGCGCGGGAGGATGGGTGCCACGCTACTGTACGCAGGAGGTCTTTCCACGTACTCTAGCACGCAAGGTATCTTCTACAGTATACAAAGGCTATTTTTGTAATTTTTTGTGAGAGAGAGTATTTTTTAAATAAAAAAAGAAAAAAAAGAGAGGAGAGGACCAGAAAAGTAAATTGTTCTAGAAACACGGGGGTAGTACCGTGTAGTGGAGACCAAATTGCTCCGAAGTTGAAGAGCCAATGGGGAGCTCTAGGGTGACTGTTCAAGAAAAGATAAGCGGGGTGTAGCTACGTCTTTGCATTACCTCTGTTTGTCTTCCTTAACCAAAGCCAATCCGAGGAGATTGCTTGCCTTGTCTGCCATGCTTTTGCCGAGAGCTACTTGTTACAATGGATCGATGGGCCAGACCATGACTAAGGTGTACCCGGAAGATCACCCTTGGATGAATGTGTACTGAAGTAATTAAAAGAAAGCAAATGCCTAAAATCGCAGGAAAGCCAAGGGAAATGGGTCCATGGACCTCGATGCCACAGCTGGACGTGACGATAGCCCATATGCAGCCGGAACACCAGCTTTGGAAGGATACATACGGGGTGATAGGAAGAAATCCAAGGCTACCACCTGTGCGAAATCCAACGGAAAGACATCAATGGATCCTCATACATAGGATTCATTACCGTATGTGACTTCCTGTCCATCCACAGTGTTTTACACTACTACAAAAGGAGCTATATTAGGCACATCATCACGAGCAGTTTTAGGAACAAATAAATGCGTGATGTGTTTCGAGACTTTATCGCGAGCGGTTTGTGCATGAAACCGTCTACGATATCTGATTATCACAAACGGTTTCATCTACAAACCGTGCGTGATGGCGAAAGTTCACGGTCGGTTTGTGGATAAAACCGTGCGTGATGATAAATATCACGACGGTTTTATCTACAAACCGATCGTGATGATAAATATAACTTCACGAGCGGTTTATAGATAAAAGCGGTATGTGATATTGCCCCATCACGAGCGTCTTTATCCAGGGAACCGTCTCGTGATCATCAATTGAAAATAGAGCAAGCGTCGCCTTACAAAAGAACTAGATTGCATTATAAAAGATCATTAAACGCGTGTCTTTCATGATTTTGAGAACTAGATTGCATTATATATAAGAAGATCATTACAAAAAATCATTACAAAAGACTACTACAAAAGTACTACTTTAACTAAAAAGACTACTCGTCATCGTTGTCGTCGGAGGAGGCTAGAGGGGCGGCCAATTGGGCAGAGTCAACGGAGTCGACGGTGTCCTCGTTGCGGCCGTCCAACTCGCTCGAGTCGGCTCGGTTTGGGTCATCCTCCAGCTTCCAACTGTCGTGATATGCCGCCTCGTTGTCGGAGTCCCACAAGTCCTCCGAATCAGAGTCAGAGGAGGAGGAGGCAGACGCCGGACGCTTCTGCCCAGCGCGGGTGGAGGCGGAGGCGGTCGGAGGAGGCAGAGGCGGAGTCTTCGTAGGCGGCGTCGGGGGGCGGAGTCGTCAAAGGAGTAGGCGGTCGGAGGAGGCAGAGGCGGAGTGTTTGGGTTGCTCATGGCGGCGGTGGCGGAGGGGAGAATGTCTGCTATAGAGGCGGTGGAGGAGGAGTTGTTCTTATACACAAGATTGCAATTGCATTGGGAAGACGAAACACCACATTGGGAAGACGAAACGAAATGCCGCATTGGGAAGACGAAACGATCGTTGACAGCGCGCGTCTGCATTAGGAAGACGAAACGATCGAGTACTGGAAAGACTGCGCGGGATTGGGAAGACGGAACATCACGGATGGTTTGTAGATAAAACCGTCTGTGATGGGGTCATCGCAGACGGTTTTATCCAAAGACCGTCTGTGATATCACGTGACATCACAGACGGTTTGTGGATAAAACCGTCTGCGATGACTCGACCACATAACAGACGGTTTTATCTACAAACCGTCTGAGATGTGGTGACATCGCAGACGGTTTATAGATATAACCGTCTGTGATGATACCTCTTACCTGTATAAGACAGAGAGCCTCGACTGTCTTTGTTTTTTTAGGTTTTCCTCGATATTTTTGAGGTGGCTGCGATTGAGAGGCGTTCTGGTGAAAGAGGCCCTAGATTTGGAGATTTAATTACAGATCCTTGTGCTCTTGGTCATCCAAGTTAGTAATTGCTTCTAATCTGAATTACATTTTAGATCTAGTTTGGGGGAAATGAAACTATGTTCTAGATCTAGCTTGTTGTATCTATCTTGGTGAAGAGGGAAATGAAGCTGGTTAATTTGTTCTCAGTGATGTGAAGTAGATACATTTGATATACCTTGTGCAGATCCATTTGTACTTTATGATCTAAATTCGTCATTTAACACCTATTGTTACATATGTTGTGTAGATGGACCGAAGCTGGATGTACGTTGAGAACCGTGCGAGCACCGGGTACATTAATGGTGTCTCCGCTTTTAGAAGAGCTGCAGAGATAGATATGTCAAACAAGGGGATGAAATTTATTCCTTGTCCATGCATTGATTGTGAGAATCTCCAGATGTTTCGAAACCCTGCGCAGATTGAAGCACACTTGATTCTATGGGGTCTCAAAAGGGGGTATACATGTTGGACCAGTCACGGTGAAGAGCAGATTATGCAAGGACCAAGTAGTACTACTATCATAGACGAAGTCGACGATACTCTGGATGATATCGACCGTACTTTCGATGACAATCTGGATCAGATGCTACGGGATGCAGAAGGGAACCGTGATGAGCGGGAGTATGTAAAATTCTGAGGCTTGATGGACAACTCAGAGAAACATTTGTTCCGGGGTTGCAAGTCCAAATACACAAGATTGTCGTCCGTGCTGGAATTGCTGAAATTAAAGGCAAGCAACGGTTGGTCGAACAAGAGTTTCATGGCGCTGTTAGGTCTGTTAGCGGATATGCTTCTGGAGGGAAACGAGTTGCCGACAACCACCTATAATGCCAAAAAGATTCTTTGTCCCTTAGGAATGGAAGTAGAAAGAATACATGCCTGTCCGAATGACTTTATCCTGTACCGCAAACAGTACGTAAACTTGCATGTTTGTCTGGTGTGCAACACATCCAGGTACAAGCGTAAAGATAGATCGGATGATGACAACGAGGGCATAGAGGTGAAGAAAGGACCGCTCGCTAAGGTGGCATGGTATCTGCCTATAATTCCCCATTTGGAGCGGTTGTTTGCGAACCCAAAAGAGGCGAAATTGCTTCGATGGCACTCGAATGAGCCTAAGAACGATGGAATGACTAGACACCCTGTTGATTCAATTCAGTGGAGAAACATTGATAGGAGGTTTGAAGAATTCGCAGTGGATCCAAGGAATATAAGGTTCGAATTGAGTACATATGGAATGAATCCTTTCGGTAACATGAGCAGCCATCATAGCACTTGGCCAGTAAATCTCTGTGTGTACAACCTTCCTCCTTGGTTGTGTATGAAGCGAAAGTACATATTGATGTCTCTACTCATCGAAGGCCCGAAGCAACCTAGGAACGATATTGATGTGTACCTAACACCATTGGTGGAAGATCTCAACACATTGTGGGCTCCTGGGGTGCAGGTACGGGATGCTCACAAACGAGAGTACTTCACTTTTGCGCCTATTGTTACGCATCATAAATGATTATCCGCCTTGCTAACTGTCAGGCAGAGTACAAAAGGAGCTAAAGCATGTACACCTTTGCTTGGATGACACTGAGAGTGTCTGGCTGAATCACTCATGCAAAACCGTGTACATGCATCACCATAGGTTCCTTCGGAGAAATCACCCATACCGCAAGATGAAGAAACAATTCGACGGCACTACCGAAAACGCTTTAGTTCCAAAGCCTTTAAGCAGGACAGACATTCATGATATGGTTAAGAAGTTGGATGTTGCGCTAGAAAAGGGACGTAAATCGAGGTCCCGTGAGAAGAGCATGTGGAAGAAGAGATCAATATTTTGGGACCTACCTTATTGGGAGAACCTAGAAGTTCGGCACTGCATCGATGTGATGCACGTAGAGAAGAATGTCTGAGATAGCTTGATTGATCTCTTACTGTACATTAAGGGTAAAACAAAGGACGGTATCAATGCACGGCTTGACTTGGTCGATATGGGCATCGGACTGAGTTAGCATCGAAAGAGGCGATAAAGGCGAACATACTACGAGCCTGCTAGTTACACTCTGTCCAAGGCAGATAGAAAGGAACTGTGCCAGTGCTTGCATGGTGTGAAAGTTCCGTCTGGTTACTCGTCCAACATAAAGAGACTTGTTTTGATGCACGATTTGAGTTTAACTAGCATGAAATCCCATGATTGCCATGTGCTTATGACACAGATGCTCCCTGTGGCAATTAGAAGTATTTTACCGACCAAGGTTCGGGAGACAATCATAAGGCTGTGTTATTTCTTTAACACAATTGCTTAGAAGGTCATTGATCCCAAAGACTTGATGCTCTGCAGGCCTAGGTGGTAATGACTCTATGTAATCTTGAGATGTATTTTCCTCCGTCGTTTTTCAATATCATGGTCCATCTCATTGTTCACCTTGTCAGGGAGATAAAGATGTGTGGGCTTGTGTTCCTACGTAGCATGTACCCGTTTGAGAGGTACATGGGAATTCTGAAGTCCTACGTACGGAATCGATCTCGTTGGAGGGTAGCATTATCGAAGGTTATGCAACCGAAGAGGTCATCGAATTCTACGTGGATTACATGGCTCAAGTCAAACCGATATGTGTGCCTCGATCCCGCCATGAGGGGAGGCTCTAGGGCATCGGGACCATCGGAAGGAAAGCAATCACACTTGATCCGGTTGCATGCGTCAAAGCCCATTTCACAGTTTTGTAACACATGGCTGTTGTGGCTCCGTATATCGATGAGCACAAGAAGCGCTCAACAAGAGAATTCGGCGGTGGATCTTGGATCATCGGACAACATAACCTTCACTTCAACAGATGGTTCAAGGAGCGGCTGACCCATTGCTAGAAGCACGTCAGGTGAGACGCTGACATGGTTGGCAAAAGGGCCAGCTTTTACGGTTGTAACATAGAAAGGATATGATTTAAATGGGTACACATTTTACACGAGAGATTAGGACATGAAAAGCATAAATCGAGCGATTGGTGTCGCATCGATCATGTTGAATACCCTTGGATCGATGAGGAGCTTGTATTATGGGTTTATTGAGAAAATTTGGGAGCTCGACTATGTGCTATTCAAGATCCCCTTATTTCGGTGCCGTTGGGTTAACCTGCAGCACGTGAAGGTTGACAAGTATGGCGTCACAACTGTGGACTTCGAACATCTTGGATACCAAGAGGAACCATTCGTTCTCGCCAACCAAGTTGTTCAAGTCTTCTATGTAACCGACCCGTCCAACAAGCAGCGCCACATCGTTCTTCAGGGAAAAAGGAGGATTGTCGGAGTCGAGAATGTGGTAGATGAGGAAGAATACAATCAGTTCGACGAGTTGCCTCCTATTGGTACTAGCGTCACAATCTAGGAAGACCAACCTGAGGAAGCCAGCTACACACGTGTTGATCATCGTGAAGGGCTAATTTTGGTACAAAAGAATAAGAAAGTGTTGTCATGAGGACTTCTATGTATATATACCAAGTGTTCCTATATTAAAATTAATTAATGACATGTATTAATTACTGAGATGTATTGATTAAAATTAAGCAGGTGTATATGGACATGTATTAATTCTTGAATTGTCTTGATTAAAATTAAGCGACTCTATATGGACATGTATTAATTCTTGAGATGTATTGATTAAAATTAAGCGACTCTATACAATGGCCCATCGAGGCAGTTACAGGATTGAACCGTCTGAGATGACTCTATCGAGCGGTTCAATCGAAACCATCTGAAATGGTCTTCAGCGCCACACAATAAATCCCGCTTGCCATTTCACCAAGTCCTGCGCACTTAGTTTATTGCAACCCTAGCTCCTCGGCGCGCCCTCCCGTCGGTGGTGCACTCCCCCGGCCTTCGTCTCCTCCTCGGCGCCCTCCCCAC
>JAYEVE010000899.1:0-158648 GCA_036346375.1 Guadua angustifolia
ATGTGGTCGCGTCGATGAAGTGGTCGACGCGAGCAACAAAGCGTGGGTAACCTAGCGCACCGTCCTATGTGCCCACCTAGGCTGCGGTGACGATAGAAAAAACAACGAGAACATTACCGTTAGTACTCACAAAATGTTAAAGCGAAAGTTTCAAAATCATGACTGCAATATCTTACATCATTGTCACTATACTACCAGGTGTATCATTGCTTTCATTCACAACCGACTTATTAAATTGATGGGTGCACCAATCTGTTGGCACAAACAGGTCCATACCTCCATCTTCCTCATCCGAGTCATCGCCATCTTCCACTTCTGTTCTAGTGTATTCACGGTCTTCCTCTTCCATCCTTGCTGTTATTTTCTCAATTTCCACACCTTCATCTACTTGTACCCGCGCTTCTTGTCCAATGTTTCCATCATCACCCCAACCTCAACTTATTCACCACTTTGGCAAATGATGTCCTCGTTGCATTTGTGAACATGTTGCTCATGGCTGTATTCCCTAATTTCGGTGTCACTATAACTGAACTTATTTTGAGTTCCACTACACTCACCGGCGTCCAACTATTGCTGCCTATTTTTATCTGTAAAAAACATCTACACTCCTAAAAATATATATCTATGTACTTTTATATGTAAAAAACATCTATATTCCTAAAAATATATTATTATTCCTAAAACATCTACGTACAAATATTTGTACAAACCAACTAAATTACTAAAAATATAAAAAATCTATCCGTAACCTCTAAATTTAATTAGATCTAATTTTTTTCTATCCTACCATGATTTATTGCTAAACAAAATAAATAGAAAAAAATTACCTTCACAAATATCGTATAGCTACAAATTTCTTCTCCTCTTCCTTTTTTCTCTCCTCTCCATCTCCCCCTTTTTATCTTCTCTCCCTCCCTCCTTTTTTTCTCTTCTCTTCCTCCCACTCCTCTCTTCTCTTCTCACTGGCTCGGCTGAAATGAGTCTACCTAGCTACAGTGCGCGCACCGTGGAATATGTACTGAGCCTCTGTCGCCAGTTGGTTTGGCGACAGAGACGCGCGCCCCCTCTGTCGCCAAACCAACGGTCGATTTATTCCCTGTCGCCGCATGGTTTGGTGACAGAGGGCAGCCGTGCCAACATGGCACCGACGTGGACATCAGTCGCCCGTTGATTTGGGGACACGTGCCTCTGTCGCCCAATGGTTGGGCGACATTTCCCTCTCGTGTTGTGAACAGGCGACAAAGGTATATTTTTGTAATTTTTTTATTCGAGGTATATTTTTGCAATTTGAATAAACAACGTATTGTTAAAAAAAATTCTCCGACAGTTGAGGGATGATGAGGCGATGGTTGTGGACAAACTAGCCTCCTACACTAGATCCAAGCCTGCTGGTGATGGGGTGCCTTGTGCCATCCTCCTCTGTACTTATCTCGCATATTGACACTGGTAAATCGAAATGTTACGGCAGTTGTTTCCGAATATTGTAGCATTAGATATCGAATGTTGTGAAAGTTTCAGTGATTTCTTCATTGTTGCAACAAGTTTAATTTTTGTTGCAATACTTTCTTGTATTTATTGTTTTAATAGTTCAAAAATGTTGCAAAGATTTTGTTGCAAACTTAAAAACTAATTGTTACGTTTCTTAGATTTTTGTTGCAACAGCTGAGGTCGATGTATTTGGGTGAGGTCCTGACGACCAGGAAAGCGTACGATGGAAATACTCCCATCAATATTTGTCCGGGTGCTAGTAGCTCCTAAGAAACTTTCCTAGGAAAGAGATAAGGAGGGAGGCCAACCAGGGTGGAAAGGAAAAGGGTAGGGAGAAGGGCTCGGGGAGAACACAAGGACAGAGCGAGAGGTATTAGCTTGAGACCAGTAACCTAATAATCATAGCAAGGTTTTACTTGATCTGCGGTGAGGGAAATTGGTTAAACCAGGAAACTAGTATCAGAAACGGTAAATAGTTCTAACTGTTTTCATCTTTTGTTGGGTGGCGTTTGCCGAATGGAGTTATTTTGGGTGAAAAGTCCGATTGACCGATCTTTAGAGTCACATAAAAAACTACCTTATGAAATACTCCTTTCACCCTGAAATATAAGTCTAAACTCAGTATACACATACACATAGATAAGAAGATACTAAATATAAGAAGTAATTAATATAATTAGACTGTACATATTTTTATTAAGGGAAAATTTTGCTTGTACCACTAAAAAAGTGACCAATTTCGCTTGTACCGCTACTCTTTTTCTAGTTTCATTTTTGCCACTAATTTGTGCTCTTCTTCCTCCTTTTGCCATTTCTGTCAGTTGACTATTACTTGACTATCAGTAGGAATTATTCCTTCTATTTTTTATTTTTTAAAGATAACAAATGAAGTTCAATTCTTTTGGAAATTTAATTTTTCTGTATGATTTTAGACTGCTAAAGATGGTAATTTACTTTTGTTCATACCATCCAATAGTAATAAATGTACCAATAAAAGATGGTAATTTAGTCTTTTGTACACTTATCTTGTTAAAATACAAAATTCTAAAACATTACCTATTTGAAGATCGAGGTAGTAATTAAAGAGAGAAATATTGCAATAACTTTTATATTACAGAACGACTCATAATAAAATAGACTTATATCGAGGTACGGTCAGTACCCGACTTCTCATGATTTGCTAGATATGGACACACGACGTCACGCCGCACGAGGGTAGCGCCACTTAGATTGAAGCATCGGTCAAAGAAGCCCCTGGCTTAGCTTTACGAATCAGGTAGAGCAACACGGCATACGCCATGCCAGGCGAATTTTGATTTGGAGCTGGACGCAATTTTTGGAATCTTGAGGACTTTTTTTTTTGCAAAAAAGGGCATGGTCCGGGTCTTGATTAAAATTTTTAAAACTGTGAGTTTTTTTGGGTAAAATAGCTTGAGAAGGAACTAAATTTGAACTTGTGGAATAACAAATCACAAGTTTTTTTTTTTTGTAAAAGAGGTGGCGGGAGGATTTAAACGCATTTCAAAAATTTTTGAAAAGTTTTTTTTTTTGCCAAAGAACCCATGGAGGATTTAAACGCAGTTTTAGAATTTTTGGAGGGCCCTAAATAAAATTTCAGAATTTTTGAAGAGCTCTTTTGCAAAAGAGTCGGTAGAGGATCTGAACGTAATTTCAAAATCTCCAGAGAGCCTCTCTACGAAGTGATGACATGGCAAAAGGGCTAGGCCAGAACTCCCCATCTTTATACTTTCTACGTTCAGGAATATAAGGCTTATGTTTGAATGATCTTATTGAGATATATAAGTTTTGCATGCAATTTAATGAGGCTTTTCTCACTGTATCTTTATTTATTTTCTCTGAGCTATACGCATTTATTCATGACCATCACACACAAAATATTGTCTCATCTTCCAAGACAATTAAATGGGGTGTCTAAGTTATTTTCACACATGCCTTTTTAATTTCACCTTAAATTTAATCTTTATGTAAAGTTAAAATATACTTTATATTTCTGAAAAAAATTTGAGTAAATTTTTTCTTTCAATTAAAAAAGAGTAAGGCTCGAATTTCGACGAGTGGGTTTTGCTACTGCCACATCTGTACCTCGAGAGAGCTCCTCCCATTACTGCATCACTCCTAGTCCCAAGAGTTTGAAGGGCATGCATTCATCAAGTTCTCGTGGTCGTGGGCTCCTCGTCCCGAGATCCGTGGCTCATCCATCCCAATTACTCAACTTTTACGCCCATGCCGAACGCTTGCAGGAGTGATGAATATCAGGTGCAAACATCTCATTTGATGCAAAACATGTGAACCCTTGAATGAGCACACCGATCAATAAGAGAGGTGTAACCCTTTTAAGGGCATGTACAACAGTCTAGACAGCTGCTGTCTGTAAGTGTATGCCACGTCGCATAAATGTAACAAAACAGACAACTTCTACAATGGCTTGTCTGCCAGACAGTCTATAAACTAATTAATTTATACATGGGCCTATAAATTACCGTGATTAAGTATGAGTATATAGACGACTTCTTTCCTACAACGGGCGACGAAGCCGTCGTTTTGCATCGGAGCACGGGCCACTGCCGTCCTCTCGCGAAGAGACGTCAAACACCTCTCTCCTCATTAATTCTATGCCACATAGGATGATAAAGATTACGTGACAACTTGCAGACGACTCATTAATTACTGTTGCATCACGGGTTCTTGAAGCAATGGAGTGTCCATCCATTCATGAGTGACATCGAATTATATGAATCAATATTCAGTTAACCCTGGTATCTACTGTTGAAGCATTAGGGCAGTCCCAACCCTCCACCTCAGCTGGTGTCCATAGAATTAATTACGCTGCCAACTAAGCAAAAATCTAATGTGGCATAGGAATTAAGGAAGGGAGAGAAAGAAAAACAAAGAAACCGTGTCTCATGCAAGAAACTGGGTCGGCGCAGGCACCAAGACGCAAGAAACGAGCAAAATCAGGGTTGGACGTTTCTGCGCGCTGATCAAGCTGTGTTTGTGGTGCATGCATTGGTTTATTGCTCTCTCTCCCCTCTAGACACTGCTCATGAAAATCATGGGTTGAGAAACTATGCATTGATTTATTGCTCTCTCTCCTCTAGACACTGCTCATGGAAATCATGGGTTGGAACTGCCCTTAGTAGATTGTTCATCCTTTGAAACAGAGCAAGGAGATGTTTGGCATGTCCAACTTTAGTCGTGCTACAGTATTTTAAGTATGTATTTTGCTCTCTTAGCCCCATGCTCATGTGTTTTTGACTCGAGCATGTTTGTTCCATATGCTAAGGCTGCCAAGGTTTACCATTTTTTTTGCCAAACTCGTCTGAGATTAGATCATTAATATATGTGCCAAATTTTGAATAGCAAAAAGAAAACTCACCATACTTTTTTGAGTCAATGATATGCGAGATCTGGTGGCAAAAAAGGAATCTTGCCACATATATGATTATAAACCAAACAGGTATACAACTCAATCAAACTTAACTAACTTGAAGTACGGTAATGTGCGGCTACAAACCAAAGCGGCATTAGTTTCTTGACTTCGTGTTACTTGTGGGGCTATTTTATTCACCGCACCTTTTGTGGTAAGCCACACTTTATCTAAAGTTATAGCAAGATTGACCATAAGCCAAATATGCCCTAAGCTTTTAGGTGAAATAGTTGGTATATAAAACTCAATATGGTGCAAAGGCTAAGATGTCCTGGATTTTATGTTTGTACTTCTAATCTATGTTGAGTTCATAACTATGAGTACTTTCCTCGATAATTCAAAACTTTTGAGTAATGTAGTTGATACATGGCGAAGGACCGGAAATAGTGTTCGGAGGGGATTGAATGATTGCACAACAATTTTTTCCCCAAAGAGTCCAACCAAAACCTCCTAAGACCTCAGAAGAGTGGAAGAAGAAAAATCTTTCGATAATCAACACCAGGGCGGCACTACCGCTCGTAGATAGCCGACAAAGATGAACAGTACCCAGGTACTACCTGTTACTGTAGCGGTAGTGTCGGATGAACATTACACGTACAGGGTATGAATTGTAAAAAAATCCAGCACGAGTTCAAGATCAAAAATTCGTGTAACTTTTGATCAGCTAATCCAAACACTGTGAAACTTTATAGACATCTTTCTATGGATGTCAAAAATATATTCCAACCTTCAATTGTAAGGATTGATATCAAAGTTTTGATCTTTTTTCAGATCAAGAAAGAGTGCATAAAAACCAGATCAAAATCCAAATCTTCACCCTATGATTGCTCGTAGGGATTTAATGGTCAAGATGACCTTAGATGGTCACCCACATATCACAGTAAGCAAAAACTTTGAAGAGAAATCCCTCGTATGATCGAGATCTAACTCAAGAACTTTCTTCTCAACTTAAAAACCGGTTTCTTAAAAAAACTTATTTGATAAAGAAGAAACTTGTCTAGATGATTAAGGAGATGATTTACAGGGAATATATTTATGAATCATACATTCTTGGTAGCACGAGATCATGCACAAAAGAAACCACAAGAAAAGATCAAGAGCAAAGAAGAAGAAGATTGAAACTTGAGGCAAACACTTGAGCAAAGAGATGATTTTTATTTAGATCATGAGTGCTTACAAAGCCTCTTACACCTGAGGGCAAAGCTCCCAAGGAGTACACACACTACTCCATACAAGAACACAAAATCTTTTAGGAAATCTAAAACTCCTAGTGACTAAGTTTAAGGTCTTAAGTTTCTTCTTCCACTACATCTCTTTATATAGTGAAGTCAACCCTAACCCTAAATCTAGACACTACAAGTGGATGCCATCCATATTTATATGGGCTAACATGAAAACCAACACTCTTGACTGCTGTTTCACTCACATAAGCACACTTCTCAAAGCGGCCAACATATAGACACCAAATCCTCTCCGTGTCGAGACCTTCCATTTTGGCATGAAATACCAAGACGATCTCATGTGCATAATGTACTAGTCCTATGATCAGTAACTAGTAAGTACATTCATAACATTGTTATCATATCCATACACAAGTCCATAATACATTAACAGAACATAGTTCCTACAACATAGCCTAAAGGCCGAATTAAAACACTATGAAAGATACAAAGTTCAGCAGTATGCCTTTACCCAAAATACCATAGGCAACAGACAAGAAGTAAACTCTAGAAAAGCTCATCGATATAGTCCCTGCAACTTGTGATGAAATATATATCTTTAGGAACCTCGCTTTCTTCATCTACTAAACCAACATATAAACAAGGGTGAGTACTTTTGTACTCGGCAAGACTTAAAATGTATCACAAAAGTACAGTAAATGTAGGCCATGTCAAAAGAGTCTTCTACGGTTATTTTGCATAAAGCGAATTTGAATATGAATATCAAGTAATAAAGTTTGATCGATATGAAATTAACAAGTATGTAAGTATAAAGTAAACTCACAATCCTCCATGAATATAAGTATCGCATCATTTCAATACCAATTCCTTACATAAAGTATCAACAATCTTTTACCAATCAATGCATTAATCTGAAATAAACTCCTTTCAACACATATTCCCAAGTTATCCATTTTTTAAAATATCACTGGCTATCATGGCAGTTGGTTGGGCAGAGTGGGTGGCAAAGCCTCGGCACAAGGCTGCTAGGGTAGGGAAAATCATCACCGAAGCCTGCTACGGGGGATGTAACACCCTAGCCCAAATTAGCTCAAAGTCCAGCCTACCATAGGGCGGACCTACGCATGCATAGCACCCCACTTACACTTTCGTCCTCGTTTTGTGTAAAAGAGTTAACCCGGAGGTACTATGTTTGGACCTAACAGGCATTATATACTACTATAACTCACTTCGTGCAAGCAATGTGGGACTAATCCCGCCATCGCTTCACACAGGCTACATGGGCCTTTACATTAACAGGCCGGGGTATTACACTCACCCCCCTTAAGGGCTGACACCCTCGGCAGCACACCGTATACACGGCAAATACTCAGAACCACCCCTCAGTACACGGCCGTGCGTCCAGTGTCGGCACATATGCCATGCCGTGTGCCTACTCCGGGGCCACACGCACCATGCGCCATATGCCCGCGCTCGTACAGCAAAGGTTGATGCTCTGATACCATCTCTGTCACACCCTGGCCCAAATTAGCTCAAAGTCCAGCCTACCATAGGGCAAAACTACGCATGCATAGCACCCACTTACACTTTCGTCCTCGCTTCGTGTAAACGGGTTAACACGGAGGTGCTATGTTTGGACCCAACAGACATTATATACTACTACAACTCACTTCGTACAAGCAATGTGGGACTAATCCTACTATCGCTTCACACGGGCCACATGGGCCTTCACATTAACAGGCCGGGGTATTACAGGGGAGGGGGGATGGTAGCCAGCTCAGGCAAGTGCGAGGGAGAGAAGGGAAGAGGGAGGCTGGCTGACCAATGGGCTAAGGGGAAGACCAAAGTCTTCCAATGGGACAGGCATGGTCAGGGACACAAGAAACTGACGCATTGGCCCATGGTGGCAGTGACATAATGATATGGGAAAAGGAAAAATGGATCTGATTTTTTGCGGTTGGAGATTTCCAAATTGTTTGAGCTCTCAAATCGAGCCTAAAATTTCTAAAAATTTTTGTGGAGAATTCTAGTGAGTTTCAAGTACTACCATAAAAAATTGAGATGATGATAAAACATGTAAAATTTTGTAAAATTCTGAAAATGTTGTTGGTTCATTTAAGTCTTCTCTATTTTTGATTTTCTAAAGGAAATAAATGAGGTCAAAATACTTTGAAAATTTTACTAGATAATTCGGAGGTGACGAGAACAATATTATAAAACTTTCAGATCATGATCATGCTTAATTAATTTTATAAAAATCTGAAATTGTCTCTCTTATAAATTCTAGTTTGAAGTTTTTATTTTTATTAAGTAATAAATGTATTCAAGATTTTATGAAACTTTTGAGAGGTGGTAATGGAAACAATTAAGGTTTAAATAAATTATTCCCAGAATTTATTGTAATTAGAAATTTTGATTTTGAAGTTCATAACCTTTATTTGGGTTATTTGAAATGCCTTTTTGATAATTTTAGAAAATCCAAAAATTCTAGAAAAATATACAAACTCAAATGTAAACCAAAATCAATTCGAACATTTATATATCACTAGCATTGAATTTTCGGATGTTACACTCTGTGACTCCGAATTTGCGTCCAACTCCAATTTGACATGACCCAAACCACTTAGGATACCGCTACAGTTTGCCAAACCGCCTCTACTGCTGGTATTGGACAAATTACCAATTTACCCTAATGATCGGTCTTCCTTCTCCTCGAAGCATAGTCATGATTTGCGCTTTCCACTTAGCCCCAATGACTTGCCGCCAAACATCTCACGCATTCGGACTCCCTCAAAACATCTTTGCTTGCAAGTGGGCCTAAGTCACTTGACCGTCAAGTGTCCCTTTCCCACTTCACCATGACGGTATCAGCCTTCTTCACTGTTCTAGATCTCAACTCCTCCCTGAGCCTAGTTTCAGTTTATGCCATTGCCCACCATATCCATCACTATACTTCACACTCTGGTTCTTTGTCTTCCCGACTTATAACCATCTCGCGGCCTTAATCATCTTCCGGCATCCCTCGATCATTCTGGACCTCAGCTCTCCTAGCTTAGTCCTGATCTCGGATTTCCCTCACCATGACCTAGTCTCGATCGAAGTTTTACAACTAACATAGGCAAGAAACACATCATATAGCACTGTTCACAATAATATGTATTAATAAACAATTAATGCAAACATTAATCACAACATCACTGGAAAGTCGGTATTACCGCATGCTAGGGCCGGTAGTACCACAATTCCGGTACTACCGCTCTGGCAGAAACCCTCTCAATAAAATAGCTACCGCTATTGTAGGCAGATAGTACCACACCCCCAGTACTACCACCTCTAGAGGCTGGCAGTGCCGCCCATGAATCACTCCAGAGAACCACCTCTCTATAAAAGAGCTACTGCTCACCTAAACTGGGTAGTATTGCAAGGTTGGCACTACCGCCATTCCAGGCCGGCAGTGCTTTCTGGCCGGCACTACTACTCCTACAAAGCTGGTAGAGCCGCCATTGACCTGACAACCCTCAAATTACTTCAAATTCATAATAAAATTCAAACACGAGTATTACATGCTCAAAACAAGTCAATAACTTATAACAACATAGATAGACCTCTACATGATCTTTTAAAAACTCAGTACCAGTCAATCCTCGTTTGCTGGTGAGACTACCTTAGTAATGAAATTGTCAGTAACATGTGTTCTTCAACAAATGGGCTGGTTGCTGAAATGATGAAAAGGTTCATGTCTATTACCTGATTTTTGCCATGTGTTTAAAACCATCCGCCGCTAAAGAGCAAACCAAGCTCCAAAGTATTTAATCCAATGTTTCTGCGCACATTAACTACAACCTCGCCTTAGGTTACACTATCCACACTTTATAAAACTTATTATTAATACACACAATCCGACCACTGAGGACACCTCGAAACTATCTAATCCCATCACCTAATTAAAACAAGTTCCTCAACCAGACTTGTCATTCCGTCATCATCATAATCAATACTAGCTCTACGCAACCACCATGTCCATTCCTCCACTCATAACCGTGGATTACCAAGACCAACATTAGAGTCCTTAACATCTATCGAATTAGGGTTAACTACCCTAACGACACAATCCTGCTATTAAACTTTTACGAGAAAATCTTCAACCAACCCACAACTCACTCTGATTGCAGTAATTTCCTTTCAGAAAAGAAATCCAACTAGAAACTTCCAAAGGAGTTCGACTCTCAAAATTCCACGAAGGCAAGGAGTTCCACAAATAAATTCACACAAATGAAAAGCGAATCGGCCGAATAACACTTTTTCCTTTAAAGCCCCAAATCTTGAGTTCGCACGACCTAAGTTTTTTCATAAAACTCAATAACTCCTTTTTTAACTGGAAGAAGGTTCAACACCAGAAGGAAACCATGACTTTCTCCGCAAAGCAACCAAAAAGGTGCAACACAACACTCTCTTCTTTGACTTAAATCCAAGAAGGCCAAGGAAGACAAAATTCACATACGCATTTCATCAACTCTCTGATTTATGACAGAAGCACAAGAACTCTCCTTCGGTGCTGGCTCTAAACTGCCGCACCAACAACCACAGCCACACAACAAGGCCGAACCCTTCAGCACCAAGAGTCCCACCGGACTCCACTAATCAATCTACCACTTCAAATACATAGCCATAAATAATACCATAGCCTTAACAAGACTAACATATAACATATCAACAAGTATCAATATAGCCTAAATCTCAAAAGAACAATGTAACACAATACAACGATAACCCATCCCTTTCCTATTGTGCATCAGTGTGTGTCAGTTTTAAATTAATTATCCATTTTACCTCAAGTTTTAAGGTTATTGCCCTAGGGCCACATTTTAAAAGTTCAACCTAAACCAGGTTTCTACTTTCATGCAGCAAAATTTTAATTCATTCAAGAATAACTTTCTAGATTCTAGCATCACGGACCTGAAGCCCGCTCTGATACCAACTGTAACACCCCGGAGCCCATACGCGCCACGGATGCTACCAAAACCCTGATTCACTACCGACACCCCACGGACCCACATAGGTCCAGAGGGTGACCAACACACGATAATTCTCCACAACACGATCAACAGAACTGAGAATTACCGAAGAAGACATAAAACCTAACACCCATACGAACTTGACTGCAATCAACCGCTAACCTCTAAACCGGTGAAAACTAAGTCGACAAAAAGTTCAAAATTTGCATGACCTCTCTAGTACAGAGGACATCCACTCAGCACAAAAAGATCATTTGCAAATCATAATATCATTCTAGCAGGTCCTTAGCTAATCAATCGCATAACCAACACATTTAATAAACCCACCACGACGGCACAACACATCACAATCAGATTAATTACATCCAACTTAATGAATTGATTAAGTAGATTGTTGGAGACCGAAGTCGTGCACGTGATTCTACTCCCAACCCGACGAGCCAGCTTCAAAGTACCTAAAACAAGAAAACAACAAGCGTGAGTCCAAGACTCAGCAAAGCGCAATCAGGCATAAAAATAATGAACTCGACTAGAATATAAATGCTACAAGTCATAATGTAAATGTTTCTTCAATTGATAGCAGTAAAAAAAAGCAGTTTGAATTCATATACAACCAAACATAATAGCACAACTACTTCATCTTTTGACATAACCAATACTTAATTGAAATCATCCAGTAAAAGAAGCAGTATCTATCCCCATTTACCACATACAACTCGGAACGTAACTAAACCATACTCACGCCTCAATAATCGTTCCAGGATGAGTCCACGACTCAATCCTCAACTTATCATTTCCCCTTCTCATCAATTAACATTTACCAATTGCAACACACAATGCAATGCTCTTATGCTCTCATCCCTTTTTCTCATGAATCCAAACAATGAATGCACCATGCATGCTCATAATGCACATTGTCATAGCGTATGGGGTATAGTGAGTGCATACCGCGGTATGCACCCTCAATCCCACCCATCCGTGGCGGGGCCTACTCTTCTTGACTCGCTCCCATTCACCTCAATGAATGGGACTACGAGTAGGACTTTTGTGCTCACTACGGGTGAGCACCGAGGCCGCATCAACATGGGACGCCTCGTCCATCATGAATGCAATTATGCAATTGACGTGAATGCATTTCATCCCTTATTCATTTTCACCACACATAGCCATAACCAATATGGAAGTACCAATTAACTTGCTATTTCCCCAATGTAATTCATTCGAGAGTAAATAAAGTCATGAATAAAATTCAGGAAAGGCATCACATAATTTCTATGAAGTAAATTAAATTTACTGAGATATGAACTAGGTGATTATAGTGCAAGCTTGTCCCTTCACTTGCATCAACTTAACCATACTCGTTCAGTACAAATTAAGTAATGCAATGCAATAAATGGGAATTGAATAACTTACCAATTTGCTAACATTCATCCATTCTCATCACCATACTAACAACTTCTAGACATGCTAATAAACATAATCACTTCATTAGAATTTTCATAATCTTATCGCAAACAAAACATTTAATATCCTAACAACGCTCTAGGAGTTGCACTTGCCTTTTACCGACGGGAATGGAGTGGCATTTGGAATCTTAGCGTTAGCATGACTTCCGGGATTAAAGAAAGCCTGAATTTAGAACACATACACCCGATATAACTTAAGACAACAAACCACCTAAATTGATTAACAACTCAATACACATGGTCGACTTTCAATAAGCTCAAATGAAACTCAGTCATCTTAAGTATGAAACTCAGTAGTATGCACTCGTCACTTGCATGTATACCAAATAGACAGAGTAGCGATTAAAACATGGCATAGTACATTTGAGGTCATCAGCATTGCCTTCATAGTGTGGTCCAAAACCCTACATATATATATATAATGCATCTGATGATTTAGCTAACTACCTTCAGTCAAATGCTTTGCCATGGCCCGACAATGGTAGTGCATACAAAACGAACCTAACCAATCATGTATATATATGCATACTACTCTCTAGAGGAAAAGTATCACTCAAGAAAGCCCCTGAACTACAAATACCGTAGTCACAATAATTATAATCCCAATGCATCACTAAACCATTGCTCAATGTCTTTAAAATACAGATCTTTTGGTCAATGCTTGCAAATCAAGAACTTAAATGCACTCTATGATATAAGCAAGAACATACATATATAAGACAACGATCATGCATAAATTTCTTTCTAAACATTTGGCGGTGCAATGATTTCCTTCTTGCCCAAATTCGAATAACCGGGCACCAAGCGGAGATATCAAATAATGACTAGAAAATGATATCGATATGCTCTTTATACTTAATTGCTATTTAGCATTTCAGCAATTCGATCTGAATGAGCATCTTGTGCATTGTAAAATCAATCATGCCAATCAGTAGATGCACACAGAACATTCTAATATGCAACTGTAGTTTACTTCTGAGAGCAAATCGGAGAATGGACAAACACTAATTCAAGCAAAGTCACATGCCTCACCCATGAAATCGAGCAAATATCATACACATTTCTAGGATCCAGGATCCACTCAACTAATAGCATTCAAGACAAGAACCCTAGTTAAACATTTCATCAAGCACCTGGCGTGCACACTAGAAATCAAATACCAACCATGCAACAAATCCCTCAAGAACAATACCTTGCCTCTCTTAAATGAGGAAGAAGGCCAAGGGGAGGCTGCTGCTGCTCCGGATGCTGCAGGCATCGGCTGATGGAGCTTCGGCTGATGCTGCTCCGGATCTTGCAGAAGCCATTGCCTTCTTTGGCTACTTGTTCACTGCCGCTCTGCTCTCCTCTTCATTCTTGGTTGCCACGCCAGGGGAGAAAAGGGGAGAAGGGCGCCACCGGATCGGGGTGCTCGGCGATGGCGACAGGAGGTTGCTTCTTTGCTGGGACTGGAGCCGGGCGCCGGCCAACAGGGAAGAAGGGAGACGCCCAGCCCATGGCGCAGGTGGCCAAAGAAGAGGGAGGACAGAGGGGAGTCGACAGGGAACACTCGGTCAGGAGCAATCGTGGCCGGCCTGGTGCGATCCATCCAGAAAAAGAGAGAGGGAGAGAGAGGGTCGGCAGGGATGGGGAAAAAAGGCAGCCCCCCTCCCAAAAATTTACAGCCACACATCAGTAGAGAGAGAAAGAGGGGTTAGGTGAAAAGAAAATCCTTGGATTAAGAAGATCAAGCAATTCCGGCCAAAAACCCAGGAAAAACGTTATGCGGTATTACACTCTTCCCCCCTTTAACAGAATTCGACCCCAAATTCTGTCCATAACAAGAACACCAACAAGAACAGAAACAAAATACAAAGCAGGATACCAAACAACAATCCGGGTATTTTCACGCAAGGACTCCAAAATTCAATCCACTTTCTTCCCAATAACAAGAAGCAAGTAACTTAACTCATTCCATCCCTTTCAAATCAACACTCACTTTACCTCATTAAATTGACATGGCACAAAACCAAAGACCAGGTCTTACTCAAAGACCAAGGCTAAACCAAATCTACTTTGCGCTCACCTCCAAATGGTTTTCTTAAACCAGAATCCCACAAGCACTAACTCAACTGGAGAATTCACATCTCCCATACGAAAACTCTAATGGATCCAAAGCGATCACCAATCCCTAAATCATACCGCTCATAAATAGTCCGACAACTCGCATAACTCTTCTTTAACGTTTCAACACACAATTTCCAATCAACCAATGATTTTTCTCGAAGATCACAATACAAATCTCCAAACTCGAAATGATACGATCATCGCGAGCCACACGGGGCTTTTCAATCCAACAAGCTTCTAACCAAATCCGAATATACCACTATTTCTAACCATTTAACACCGGAATCCTCTAGGAACCAAAACACAACTCTTTATTTTTTTTTGTAGACGATTGCCTTTGGAATACAAGAGCCAACGTCATTTCTTACTATCAAAACGAATCGCTCATTACGGCACAAATCCCATTTCCATCACAATACCAAAATCATACTCTACCTTCTTTCGCACCTTTCTCACACGATGACACAACCACTCAAGGAAGCAATTCATAATTGGAATATCTGATTCCAACCTAGGAAACCAAAGTTGCCAACACTTAGACCACGGCATTCACGATCGATTCCAAATAGTCCACCAACAAAATAATCACACACGACCAAAAGATAGCAACAACAACTAATCCTCCCACAACGGATTTGGATCAAAATATGTCACACTCTTCATTACTCTTCATTCGGATCCATTTACTATCCACCTTTACTCGAAATAAATTAAAGAGTAAAATCTACTACTATACTCCACCAAAAACTCACTACTCGGCAATTTTTTTTTCTTATATCACACTTGAGAACAAAGAGAATCTCGCTTCATTTAACAAAGCCATCCACTTTCCTCAACTTGAACTCAAAACAATCAATTTCACCTTGAGGAAAAACTCAACCTTAAAAAAAACATCACTTAAATCTTTTACAAACACGATCGCAATGATCGAAGAAAATCACCGCTTACCAAAGCAAAACATCTCGTACTAACCCCAACAACATTTCGAAACTGAAAATCGATCTTCAAATTCAACATCTCTACACACAACCACCATCCTTTTTCTTAAGAGAAAGGGAAACTCAGCTTAGACGAGAAACACCGCACATTTCTTTTCAGAAGCGACCACAAAACCAAAGAAAGCTGAATCTTCCTTATCAACAAAAATTCATTTTTATCACCTTAAGATCCATGGTGTACCACCTCACACCAAAGAAAATTCGAATAAGAAACAACACATCCCAACTTTTGCCCCAAACCACTCACTCGAGAAAGAAACCCTGATCTGGGACCCAAATCCCTTCACTCACAACCAACACTTGCCTCCAAAGAGAGGGAAAATTTTTCGTTTTCTAACCGAAAACCACTTTTAACAACTAAAGATTTCATCTTTTAGATCATTCCCAAAGATCATTCCCATTCAAGAACTTCCAACATTTTCCATACATCTATTTATTTCCTTCATTTAGTAAATCCACAAACTACCATCACATCAATTCATGATTAAGCATTCTTTCTTCCTCATCTTCATTCATCCACTAACTTCGCAACTTGGCGAGACGCAACGATTCTAGAAATTCTCCATTACACACCAACAGAACGCCTTAACAAAGGCATACACCCAACAGATTACACTGATAATCCAATTCCATAGATTTTAATCATAAATTTATCCTTCCCCCTAATTACATCACACTCGAAAAGTTACCACCAACATTGAACCAATTCTCCCCCCATAATACTCATCAAGGGAAAACAAGTGATTACTTTATTCATAATCAACCTATCCATCAACACCACTTCATAATCTATTTTTCGGGACATCTCTTTTCAAAACAACCTTCAGTAAGGATAACCCATCATCCAAATTTCATGTTCGCCAACAATACGACGAACACATTAAATCAATTATTTAAGTCTCGAATAAGTTAGACCATGTCTTCACGAGACATAAATTGCCAAAACGATGGCTTTAAAACCATCCGCTAAAGAGCAAACCAAGCTCCAAAGTATTTAATCCAATGTTTCACAAGACATTAACTACAACCTCGCCTTTAGGTTACACTATCCACACTTTATAAAACTTATTATTAATACACACAATCCGACCACGAGGACACCTCGAAACTATCTAATCCCATCACCTAATTAAAATAAGTTCCTCAACCGTAATTGTCATTCCGTCATCATCATAATCAATACTAGCTCTCACGCAACCACCATGTCCATTCCTCCACTCATAACCGTGGATTACCAAGACCAACATTAGAGTCCTTAACATCTATCGAATTAGGGTTAACTACCCTAACGACACAATCCTGCTATTAAACTTTTACGAGAAAATCTTCAACCAACCCACAACTCACTCGATTGCGGTAATTTCCTTTCGTAAAAGAAATCCAACTAGAAACTTCCAAAGGAGTTCGACTCTCAAAATTCCACGAAGGCAAGGAGTTCCACAAATAAATTCACACAAATGAAAAGCGAATCGGCCGAATAACACTTTTTCCTTTAAAGCCCCAAATCTTGAGTTCGCACGACCTAAGTTTTTTCATAAAACTCAATAACTCCTTTTTAATCGGAAGAAGGTTCAACACCGAAGGAAACCATGACTTTCTCCGCAAAGCAACCAAAAGGTGCAACACAACACTCTCTTCTTTGACTTAAATCCAAGAAGGCCAAGGAAGACAAAATTTACATACGCATTTCATCAACTCTCGATTGGCGATGAAGCACAAGAACTCTCCTTCGGTCGGCTCTAAACCGCCGCACCAACAACCACACCACACAACAAGGCCGAACCCTTCGAACACCAAGAGTCCCACGGACTCCACTAATCAATCTACCACTTCAAATACATAGCCATAAATAATACCATAGCCTTAACAAGACTAACATATAACATATCAACAAGTATCAATATAGCCTAAATCTCAAAAGAACAATGTAACACAATACAACGATAACCCATCCCTTTCCTATTGTGCATCAGTGTGTGTCAGTTTTAAATTAATTATCCATTTTACCTCAAGTTTTAAGGTTATTGCCCTAGGGCCACATTTTAAAAGTTCAACCTAAACCAGGTTTCTACTTTCATGCAAAGCAAAATTTTAATTCATTCAAGAATAACTTTCTAGATTCTAGCATCACGGACCTGAAGCCCGCTCTGATACCAACTGTAACACCCCGGAGCCCATACGCGCCACGGATGCTACCAAAACCCTGATTCACTACCGACACCCCACGGACCCACATAGGTCCAGAGGGTGACCAACACACGATAATTCTCCACAACACGATCAACAGAACTGAGAATTACCGAAGAAGACATAAAACCTAACACCCATACGAACTTGACTGCAATCAACCGCTAACCTCTAAACCGGCTGAAAACTAAGTCAGCAAAAAGTTCAAAATTTCGGCATGACCTCTCTAGTACAGAGGACATCCACTCAGCAGACAAAAGATCATTTGCAGTCATAATATCATTCTAGCAGGTCCTTAGCTAATCAATCGCATAACCAACACATTTAATAAACCCACCACGACAGACAACACATCACAACCGTATTAATTACATCCAACTTAATGAATTGATTAAGTAGATTGTTGGAGACCGAAGTCGTGCACGTGATTCTACTCCCAACCCGACGAGCCAGCTTCAAAGTACCTAAAACAAGAAAACAACAAGCGTGAGTCCAAGACTCAGCAAAGCGCAATCAGGCATAAAAATAATGAACTCGACTAGAATATAAATGCTACAAGTCATAATGTAAATGTTTCTTCAATTGATAGCAGTAAATAAAAAACAGTTTGAATTCATATACAACCAAACATAATAGCACAACTACTTCATCTTTTGACATAACCAATACTTAATTGAAATCATCCAGTAAAAGAAGCAGTATCTATCCCCATTTACCACATACAACTCGGAACGTAACTAAACCATACTCACGCCTCAATAATCGTTCGGGATGAGTCCACGACTCAATCCTCAACTTATCATTTCCCTTCTCATCAATTAACATTTACCAATTGCAACACACAATGCAATGCTCTTATGCTCTCATCCCTTTTTCTCATGAATCCAAACAATGAATGCACCATGCATGCTCATAATGCACATTGTCATAGCGTATACCGGTATAGCTGAGTGCACACCCGTCGGTATGCACCCTCAATCCCACCCATCCCGTGGCGGGGCCTACTCTTACTGACTCGCTCCCATTCACCTCAATGAATGGGACTACGAGGTAGGACTTTTGTGCTCACTACGGGTGAGCACCGAGGCCCGCATCAACATGGGACGCCTCGTCCATCATGAATGCAATTATGCAATTGACGTGAATGCATTTCATCCCTCATTCATTTTCACCACACATAGCCATAACCAATATGGAAGTACCAATTAACTTGCTATTTCCCCAATGTAATTCATTCGAGAGTAAATAAAGTCATGAATAAAATTCAGGAAAGGCATCACATAATTTCTATGAAGTAAATTAAATTTCTGAGATATGAACTAGGTGATTATAGTGCAAGCTTGTCCCTTCACTTGCATCAACTTAACCATACTCGTTCGTACAAATTCGTAATGCAATGCAATAAATGGGAATTGAATAACTTACCAATTTGCTAACATTCATCCATTCTCATCACCATACTAACAACTTCTAGACATGCTAATAAACATAATCACTTCATTAGAATTTTCATAATCTTATCGCAAACAAAACATTTAATATCCTAACAACGCTCTAGGAGTTGCACTTGCCTTTTACCGACGGGAATGGAGTGGCATTTGGAATCTTAGCGTTCGCATGACTTCCCGGGATTAAAGAAAGCCTGAATTTAGAACACATACACCCGATATAACTTAAGACAACAAACCACCTAAATTGATTAACAACTCAATACACATGGTCGACTTTCAATAAGCTCAAATGAAACTCAGTCATCTTAAGTATGAAACTCAGTAGTATGCACTCGTCACTTGCATGTATACCAAATAGACAGAGTAGCGATTAAAACATGGCATAGTACATTTGAGGTCATCAGCATTGCCTTCATAGTGTGGTCCAAAACCCTACATATATATATATAATGCATCTGATAATTTAGCTAACTACCTTCAGTCAAATGCTTTGCCATGAAAACTGACAATGGTAGTGCATACAAAACGAACCTAACCAATCATGTATATATATGCATACTACTCTCTAGAGGGAAAAGTATCACTCAAGAAAGCCCTGAACTACAAATACCGTAGTCACAATAATTATAATCCCAATGCATCACTAAACCATTGCTCAATGTCTTTAAAAATGAGATCTTTTGGTCAATGCTTGCAAATCAAGAACTTAAATGCACTCTATGATATAAGCAAGAACATACATATATAAGACAACGATCATGCATAAATTTCTTTCTAAACATTTGGCGGTGCAATGATTTCCTTCTTGCCCAAATTCGAATAACCGGGCACCAAGCAGAGATATCAAATAATGACTAGAAAATGATATCGATATGCTCTTTATACTTAATTGCTATTTAGCATTTCAGCAATTACGATCTGAATGAGCATCTTGTGCATTGTAAAATCAATCATGCCAATCAAGAGATGCACACGAACATTCTAATATGCAAGCTGTAGTTTACTTACGAGAGCAAATCGGAGAATGGACAAACACTAATTCAAGCAAAGTCACATGCCTCACCCATGAAATCGAGCAAATATCATACACATTTCTAGGATCCGGGATCCACTCAACTAATAGCATTCAAGACAAGAACCCTAGTTAAACATTTCATCAAGCACTGGCGTGCACACTAGAAATCAAATACCAACCATGCAACAAATCCTCAAGAACAATACCTTGCCTCTCTTAAATGAGGAAGAAGGCCAAGGGAGGTCAGCTTCTTTGCTCAGGATCTTTGCAGGCATCGGCCGATGGAGCTTTACCGATCTTTGCTCCGGATCTTCGCGAGCCATTGCCGCTTCTTTGGCTACTGCGCTTTGCCGCCGCCTGCTCTGCTCTTCTGTTGATTCTGCTTGCCGACTGGGGAGAAAAGGGAGAAGGGCGTCCACGGATCTGGGGTGCTCGGCGATGGCGACAGGGAGGTTGCTTCTGGGATCGGGAGGCTGGGGCGCCGCCAACAGGAAGAAGGAGACGCCACCCATGGCGCAGGTGGCCAAAGAAGAGGGAGGACAGAGGGGAGTCGACAGGGAACACTCGGTCAGGAGCAATCGTGGCCGGCCTGGTGCGATCCATCGAAAAGAGAGAGGAGAGAGAGGGTCGGCAGGATGGGGAAAAAGGCACCCCTCCCAAAAAATTCTGACCACACATCGAGAGAGAGAAAGAGGGTTAGGTGAAAAGAAAATCCTTGGATTAAGAAGATCAAGCAATTCGGCCAAAAACCGGGAAAAACGTTATGCGGTATTACACTCTTCCCCTTTAACAGAATTCGACCCCAAATTCATCCATAACAAGAACACCAACAAGAACGAAACAAAATACAAAAGCAGGGATACAGAAACAACAAATCCGGTATTTTCACGCAAGGACTCCAAAATTCAATCCACTTCTCTTCCCAATAACAAGAAGCAAGTAACTTAACTCATTCCATCCCCTTTCAAATCAACACTCACTTTACCTCATTAAATTGACATGGCACAAAACCAAAGACCAGGTCTTACTCAAAGACCAAGGCTAAACCAAATCTACTTTGCGCTCTCACCTCCAAATGGTTTTCTTAAACCAGGAATCCCACAAGCACTAACTCAACTGGAGAATTCACATCTCCCATACGAAAACTCTAATGGATCCAGGCGATCAGCCAATCCCTAAATCATACCGCTCATAAATAGTCTGACAACTCAGACAACTCTTCTTTAACGTTTCAACACACAATTTCCAATCAACCAATGATTTTTCTCAGAAGATCACAATACAAATCTCCAAACTCGAAATGATACGATCATCGCGAGCCACACGGGGCTTTTCAATCCAACAAGCTTCTAACCAAATCCGAATATACCACTATTTCTAACCATTTAACACCGGAATCCTCTAGGAACCAAAACACAACTCTTTATTTTTTTTTGTAGACGATTGCCTTTGGAATACAAGAGCCAACGTCATTTCTTACTATCAAAACGAATCGCTCATTACGGCACAAATCCCATTTCCATCACAATACCAAAATCATACTCTACCTTCTTTCGCACCTTTCTCACACGATGACACAACCACTCAAGGAAGCAATTCATAATTGGAATCTGATTCCAACCTAGGAAACCAAAGTTGCCAACACTTAGACCACGGCATTCACGAATCGATTCCAAATAGTCCACCAACAAAATAATCACACACGACCAAAAGATAGCAACAACAACTAATCCTCCCACAACGGATTTGGATCAAAATATGTCACACTCTTCATTACTCTTCATTCTGGATCCATTTACTATCCACCTTTACTCGGAAATAAATTAAAGAGTAAAATCTACTACTATACTCCACCAAAAACTCACTACTCAGCAATTTTTTTTTCTTATATCACACTTGAGAACAAAGAGAATCTCGCTTCATTTAACAAAGCCATCCACTTTCCTCAACTTGAACTCAAAACAATCAATTTCACCTTGAGGAAAAACTCAACCTTAAAAAAAAAAACATCACTTAAATCTTTTACAAACACGATCGCAATGATCGAAGAAAATCAGCTCGCTTTTACCAAAGCAAAACATCTCGTACTAACCCCAACAACATTTCGAAACTGAAAATCGATCTTCAAATTCAACATCTCTACACACAACCACCATCCTTTTCTTAAGAGAAAGGAAACTCAACTTAGACGAGAAACACCGCACATTTCTTTTCAGAAGCGACCACAAAACCAAAGAAAGCTGAATCTTCCTTATCAACAAAAATTCATTTTCATCACCTTAAGATCCATGGTGTACCACCTCACACCAAAGAAAATTCGAATAAGAAACAACACATCCCAACTTTTGCCCCAAACCACTCACTCGAGAAAGAAACCCTGATCTGGGACCCAAATCCCTTCACTCACAACCAACACTTGCCTCCAAAGAGAGGGAAAATTTTTCGTTTTCTAACCGAAAACCACTTTTAACAACTAAAGATTTCATCTTTTAGATCATTCCCAAAGATCATTCCCATTCAAGAACTTCCAACATTTTCCATACATCTATTTATTTCCTTCATTTAGTAAATCCACAAACTACCATCACATCAATTCATGATTAAGCATTCTTTCTTCCTCATCTTCATTCATCCACTAACTTCGCAACTTGGCGAGACGCAACGATTCTAGAAATTCTCCATTACACACCAACAGAACGCCTTAACAAAGGCATACACCCAACAGATTACACTGATAATCCAATTCCATAGATTTTAATCATAAATTTATCCTTCCCCCTAATTACATCACACTCGAAAAGTTACCACCAACATTGAACCAATTCTCCCCCCATAATACTCATCAAGGGAAAACAAGTGATTACTTTATTCATAATCAACCTATCCATCAACACCACTTCATAATCTATTTTTCAGGACATCTCTTTTCAAAACAACCTTCAGTAAGGATAACCCATCATCCAAATTTCATGTTCGCCAACAATCGATTTAACACATTAAATCAATTATTTAAGTCTCGAATAAGTTAGACCATGTCTTCACGAGACATAAATTGCCAAAACGATGGCTTTAAAACCATCCGCCGCTAAAGAGCAAACCAAGCTCCAAAGTATTTAATCCAATGTTTACAAGACATTAACTACAACCTCGCCTTTAGGTTACACTATCCACACTTTATAAAACTTATTATTAATACACACAATCCGACCAACGAGGACACCTCAAACTATCTAATCCCATCACCTAATTAAAATAAGTTCCTCAACCGAATTGTCATTCCGTCATCATCATAATCAATACTAGCTCTACGCAACCACCATGTCCATTCCTCCACTCATAACCGTGGATTACCAAGACCAACATTAGAGTCCTTAACATCTATCGAATTAGGGTTAACTACCCTAACGACACAATCCTCGCTATTAAACTTTTACGAGAAAATCTTCAACCAACCCACAACTCACTCGATTGCGTAATTTCCTTTCGTAAAAGAAATCCAACTAGAAACTTCCAAAGGAGTTCGACTCTCAAAATTCCACGAAGGCAAGGAGTTCCACAAATAAATTCACACAAATGAAAAGCGAATCGGCGAATAACACTTTTTCCTTTAAAGCCCCAAATCTTGAGTTCGCACGACCTAAGTTTTTTCATAAAACTCAATAACTCCTTTTTAACGGAAGAAGGTTCAACACCGAAGGAAACCATGACTTTCTCCGCAAAGCAACCAAAAGGTGCAACACAACACTCTCTTCTTTGACTTAAATCCAAGAAGGCCAAGGAAGACAAAATTCACATACGCATTTCATCAACTCTCGATGGCGATGAAGCACAAGAACTCTCCTTCGGTCTTTGGCTCTAAACCGCCGCACCAACAACCACATACCACACAACAAGGCCGAACCCTTGACACCAAGAGTCCCAGGACTCCACTAATCAATCTACCACTTCAAATACATAGCCATAAATAATACCATAGCCTTAACAAGACTAACATATAACATATCAACAAGTATCAATATAGCCTAAATCTCAAAAGAACAATGTAACACAATACAACGATAACCCATCCCTTTCCTATTGTGCATCGTTGTGTGTCAGCTTTTAAATTAATTATCCATTTTACCTCAAGTTTTAAGGTTATTGCCCTAGGGCCACATTTTAAAAGTTCAACCTAAACCAGGTTTCTACTTTCATGCAGACAAAATTTTAATTCATTCAAGAATAACTTTCTAGATTCTAGCATCACGGACTGAAGCCCGCTCGATACCAATGTAACACCGGAGCCCATACGCCACGGATGCTACCAAAACCACGATTCACTATCGACACCCCACGGACCCACATAGGTCCAGAGGGTGACCAACACACGATAATTCTCCACAACACGATCAACAGGCGAGAATTACCGAAGAAGACATAAAACCTAACACCCATACTGAACTTGATCGCAATCAACCGCTAACCTCTAAACCTTTGAAAACTAAGTCAAAAAAGTTCAAAATTTGGCATGACCTCTCTAGTACAGAGGACATCCACTCAGCAGAACAAAAGATCATTTGCGGTCATAATATCATTCTAGCGGGTCCTTAGCTAATCAATCGCATAACCAACACATTTAATAAACCCACCACGACAGACAACACATCACAACCAGTATTAATTACATCCAACTTAATGAATTGATTAAGTAGATTGTTGGAGACCAAGTCGTGCACGTGATTCTACTCCCAACCCGACGAGCCACTTCAAAGTACCTAAAACAAGAAAACAACAAGCGTGAGTCCAAGACTCAAAGAAAGCGCAATCGGGCATAAAAATAATGAACTCGACTAGAATATAAATGCTACAAGTCATAATGTAAATGTTTCTTCAATTGATAGTCAGTAAATAAAGAAACAGTTTGAATTCATATACAACCAAACATAATAGCACAACTACTTCATCTTTTGACATAACCAATACTTAATTGAAATCATCCAAAGAAAAGAAGCGATATCTATCCCCATTTACCACATACAACTCGGAGCGTAACTAAACCATACTCACGCCTCAATAATCGTTCGGGATGAGTCCACGACTCAATCCTCAACTTATCATTTCCCTTCTCATCAATTAACATTTACCAATTGCAACACACAATGCAATGCTCTTATGCTCTCATCCCTTTTCTCATGAATCCAAACAATGAATGCACCATGCATGCTCATAATGCACATTGTCATAGCGTATACCGGTATAGTGAGTGCACACCGTCGGTATGCACCCTCAATCCCACCCATCCGTGGCGGGCCTACTCTTCTTGACTCGCTCCCATTCACCTCAATGAATGGGACTACGAGGTAGGACTTTTGTGCTCACTACGGGTGAGCACCGAGGCCGCATCAACATGGGACGCCTCGTCCATCATGAATGCAATTATGCAATTGACGTGAATGCATTTCATCCCTCATTCATTTTTCACCACACATAGCCATAACCAATATGGAAGTACCAATTAACTTGCTATTTCCCCAATGTAATTCATTCGAGAGTAAATAAAGTCATGAATAAAATTCAGGGAAAGGCATCACATAATTTCTATGAAGTAAATTAAATTTACAGATATGAACTAGGTGATTATAGTGCAAGCTTGTCCCTTCACTTGCATCAACTTAACCATACTCGTTCGTACAAATTCGTAATGCAATGCAATAAATGGGAATTGAATAACTTACCAATTTGCTAACATTCATCCATTCTCATCACCATACTAACAACTTCTAGACATGCTAATAAACATAATCACTTCATTAGAATTTTCATAATCTTATCGCAAACAAAACATTTAATATCCTAACAACGCTCTAGGAGTTGCACTTGCCTTTACCGAGCGGGAATGGAGTGGCATTTGGAATCTTAGCGTTCGCATGACTTCCGGGATTAAAGAAAGCCTGAATTTAGAACACATACACCGATATAACTTAAGACAACAAACCACCTAAATTGATTAACAACTCAATACACATGGTCGACTTTCAATAAGCTCAAATGAAACTCGGTCATCTTAAGTATGAAACTCGATGAGTATGCACTCGTCACTTGCATGTATACCAAATAGACAGAGTAGCGATTAAAACATGGCATAGTACATTTGAGGTCATCAGCATTGCCTTCATAGTGTGGTCCAAAACCCTACATATATATATATAATGCATCTGATGATTTAGCTAACTACCTTCATCAAATGCTTTGCCATGGCCCGACAATGGTAGTGCATACAAAACGAACCTAACCAATCATGTATATATATGCATACTACTCTCTAGAGGGAAAAGTATCACTCAAGAAAGCCCTGAACTACAAATACCGTAGTCACAATAATTATAATCCCAATGCATCACTAAACCATTGCTCAATGTCTTTAAAATACAGATCTTTTGGTCAATGCTTGCAAATCAGTAACTTAAATGCACTCTATGATATAAGCAAGAACATACATATATAAGACAACGATCATGCATAAATTTCTTTCTAAACATTTGGCGGTGCAATGATTTCCTTCTTGCCCAAATTCGAATAACTGGCACCAAGCAGAGATATCAAATAATGACTAGAAAATGATATCGATATGCTCTTTATACTTAATTGCTATTTAGCATTTCAAGCAATTCGATCTGAAGGAGCATCTTGTGCATTGTAAAATCAATCATGCCAATCAAGAGATGCACAGAACATTCTAATATGCAAGCGTAGTTTACTACGAGAGCAAATCGGAGAATGGACAAACACTAATTCAAGCAAAGTCACATGCCTCACCCATGAAATCGAGCAAATATCATACACATTTCTAGGATCCAGGATCCACTCAACTAATAGCATTCAAGACAAGAACCCTAGTTAAACATTTCATCAAGCACCGGCGTGCACACTAGAAATCAAATACCAACCATGCAACAAATCCTCAAGAACAATACCTTGCCTCTCTTAAATGAGGAAGAAGGCCAAGGGAGGCTGCTTCTTGCTCCGGATCTGCGCAGCATCGGTCGATGGAGCTTGGTGATCTTTGCCCGGATCTTTGCAGGCTTTTTCTTGCTTCTTTGGCTACCGCACCAGCTGCTGCCGCCTTTCGCTCTTCTTTGTTCTTCTTGCCGACAGGGGAGAAAAAGGGGAAAGGCGTCGGTAGGGACTGGGGTGCTCGGCGATGGCGACAGGAGGTTCGCTTCTTTGGGACTGGAGCCGGGCGCCGGCCAACAGGAAGAAGAAGACGCCATGCCCATGGCGCAGGTGGCCAAAGAAGAGGGAGGACAGAGGGGAGTCGACAGGGAACACTCGGTCAGGAGCAATCGTGGCGGCTGGTGCGATCCATCCGAAAAAGAGAGAGGGAGAGAGAGGGGCGGGGATGGGGAAAAAGGCGCCCCCTCCCAAAAATTCTGACCACACATCAGTAGAGAGAGAAAGAGGGGTTAGGTGAAAAGAAAATCCTTGGATTAAGAAGATCAAGCAATTCCGGCCAAAAACCCAGGAAAAACGTTATGCGGTATTACACTCTTCCCCCCTTTAACAGAATTCGACCCCAAATTCTGTCCATAACAAGAACACCAACAAGAACAGAAACAAAATACAAAACAGGGATACCCGAAACAACAAATCCGGGTATTTCTCACGCAAGGACTCCAAAATTCAATCCACTTCTCTTCCCAATAACAAGAAGCAAGTAACTTAACTCATTCCATCCCCTTTCAAATCAACACTCACTTTACCTCATTAAATTGACATGGCACAAAACCAAAGACCAGGTCTTACTCAAAGACCAAGGCTAAACCAAATCTACTTTGCGCTCTCACCTCCAAATGGTTTTCTTAAACCAGGAATCCCACAAGCACTAACTCAACTGGAGAATTCACATCTCCCATACGAAAACTCTAATGGATCCAGGCGATCAGCCAATCCCTAAATCATACCGCTCATAAATAGTCTGACAACTCAGACAACTCTTCTTTAACGTTTCAACACACAATTTCCAATCAACCAATGATTTTTCTCAGAAGATCACAATACAAATCTCCAAACTCGAAATGATACGATCATCGCGAGCCACACGGGGCTTTTCAATCCAACAAGCTTCTAACCAAATCCGAATATACCACTATTTCTAACCATTTAACACCAGAATCCTCTAGGAACCAAAACACAACTCTTTATTTTTTTTTTGTAGACGATTGCCTTTGGAATACAAGAGCCAACGTCATTTCTTACTATCAAAACGAATCGCTCATTACGGCACAAATCCCATTTCCATCACAATACCAAAATCATACTCTACCTTCTTTCGCACCTTTCTCACACGATGACACAACCACTCAAGGAAGCAATTCATAATTGGAATACTGATTCCAACCTAGGAAACCAAAGTTGCCAACACTTAGACCACGGCATTCGCCGACCGATTCCAAATAGTCCACCAACAAAATAATCACACACGACCAAAAGATAGCAACAACAACTAATCCTCCCACAACGGATTTGGATCAAAATATGTCACACTCTTCATTACTCTTCATTCTGGATCCATTTACTATCCACCTTTACTCGGAAATAAATTAAAGAGTAAAATCTACTACTATACTCCACCAAAAACTCACTACTCAGCAATTTTTTTTTTCTTATATCACACTTGAGAACAAAGAGAATCTCGCTTCATTTAACAAAGCCATCCACTTTCCTCAACTTGAACTCAAAACAATCAATTTCACCTTGAGGAAAAACTCAACCTTAAAAAAAAAAACATCACTTAAATCTTTTACAAACACGATCGCAATGATCGAAGAAAATCAGCTCGCTTTTACCAAAGCAAAACATCTCGTACTAACCCCAACAACATTTCGGAAACTGAAAATCGATCTTCAAATTCAACATCTCTACACACAACCACCATCCTTTTTCTTAAGAGAAAGGGAAACTCAGCTTAGACGAGAAACACCGCACATTTCTTTTCAGAAGCGACCACAAAACCAAAGAAAGCTGAATCTTCCTTATCAACAAAAATTCATTTTCATCACCTTAAGATCCATGGTGTACCACCTCACACCAAAGAAAATTCGAATAAGAAACAACACATCCCAACTTTTGCCCCAAACCACTCACTCGAGAAAGAAACCCCGATCGGGACCCAAATCCTTCACTCACAACCAACACTTGCCTCCAAAGAGAGGAAAATTTTTCGTTTTCTAACGAAAACCACTTTTAACAACTAAAGATTTCATCTTTTAGATCATTCCCAAAGATCATTCCCATTCAAGAACTTCCAACATTTTCCATACATCTATTTATTTCCTTCATTTAGTAAATCCACAAACTACCATCACATCAATTCATGATTAAGCATTCTTTCTTCCTCATCTTCATTCATCCACTAACCGCAACTTGGCGAGACGCAACGATTCTAGAAATTCTCCATTACACACCAATGTAACGCCTTAACAAAGGCATACACCCAACAGATTACACTGATAATCCAATTCCATAGATTTTAATCATAAATTTATCCTTCCCCCTAATTACATCACACTCGAAAAGTTACCACCAACATTGAACCAATTCTCCCCCCATAATACTCATCAAGGGAAAACAAGTGATTACTTTATTCATAATCAACCTATCCATCAACACCACTTCATAATCTATTTTTCAGGACATCTCTTTTCAAAACAACCTTCAGTAAGGATAACCCATCATCCAAATTTCATGTTCGCCAACAATACGACGAACACATTAAATCAATTATTTAAGTCTCGAATAAGTTAGACCATGTCTTCCTGAGACATAAATTGCCAAAACGATGGCTTTAAAACCATCCGCCGCTAAAGAGCAAACCAAGCTCCAAAGTATTTAATCCAATGTTTCTGCGCACATTAACTACAACCTCGCCTTAGGTTACACTATCCACACTTTATAAAACTTATTATTAATACACACAATCCGACCACTGAGGACACCTCGAAACTATCTAATCCCATCACCTAATTAAAATAAGTTCCTCAACCAGAATTGTCATTCCGTCATCATCATAATCAATACTAGCTCTACGCAACCACCATGTCCATTCCTCCACTCATAACCGTGGATTACCAAGACCAACATTAGAGTCCTTAACATCTATCGAATTAGGGTTAACTACCCTAACGACACAATCCTGCTATTAAACTTTTACGAGAAAATCTTCAACCAACCCACAACTCACTCTGATTGCAGTAATTTCCTTTCAGAAAAGAAATCCAACTAGAAACTTCCAAAGGAGTTCGACTCTCAAAATTCCACGAAGGCAAGGAGTTCCACAAATAAATTCACACAAATGAAAAGCGAATCGGCGAATAACACTTTTTCCTTTAAAGCCCCAAATCTTGAGTTCATACGACCTAAGTTTTTCATAAAACTCAATAACTCCTTTTTTAACTGGAAGAAGGTTCAACACCAGAAGGAAACCATGACTTTCTCCGCAAAGCAACCAAAAAGGTGCAACACAACACTCTCTTCTTTGACTTAAATCCAAGAAGGCCAAGGAAGACAAAATTCACATACGCATTTCATCAACTCTCTGATTTATGACTGAAGCACAAGAACTCTCCTTCGGTGCTGGCTCTAAACTGCCGCACCAACAACCACAGCCACACAACAAGGCCGAACCCTTCAGCACCAAGAGTCCCACCGGACTCCACTAATCAATCTACCACTTCAAATACACAGCCATAAATAATACCATAGCCTTAACAAGACTAACATATAACATATCAACAAGTATCAATGTAGCCTAAATCTCAAAAGAACAATGTAACACAATACAACGATAACCCATCCCTTTCCTATTGTGCATCAGTGTGTGTCAGTTTTAAATTAATTAACCATTTTACCTCAAGTTTTAAGGTTATTGCCCTAGGGCCACATTTTAAAAGTTCAACCTAAACCATGTTTCTACTTTCATGCAGCAAAATTTTAATTCATTCAAGAATAACTTTCTAGATTCTAGCATCACGGACCAAGCCCGCTCGATACCAATCTGTAACACCGGAGCCCATACGCCACGGATGCTACCAAAACCTCGATTCACTATCGACACCCCACGGACCCACATAGGTCCAGAGGGTGACCAACACACGATAATTCTCCACAACACGATCAACAGGCGAGAATTACCGAAGAAGACATAAAACCTAACACCCATACGAACTTGATCGCAATCAACCGCTAACCTCTAAACATTTGAAAACTAAGTCGACCAAAAGTTCAAAATTTGGCATGACCTCTCTAGTACAGAGGACATCCACTCGTGAGACAAAAGATCATTTGCAGTCATAATATCATTCTAGCGGTCCTTAGCTAATCAATCGCATAACCAACACATTTAATAAACCCACCACGACGCATACAACACATCACAACCAGTATTAATTACATCCAACTTAATGAATTGATTAAGTAGATTGTTGGAGACCGAAGTCGTGCACGTGATTCTACTCCCAACCCGACGAGCCACTTCAAAGTACCTAAAACAAGAAAACAACAAGCGTGAGTCCAAGACTCAAGAAAGCGCAATCAGCATAAAATAATGAACTCGACTAGAATATAAATGCTACAAGTCATAATGTAAATGTTTCTTCAATTGATAGTCAGAATAAAGAAACAGTTTGAATTCATATACAACCAAACATAATAGCACAACTACTTCATCTTTTGACATAACCAATACTTAATTGAAATCATCCAGTAAAAGAAGCAGTATCTATCCCCATTTACCACATACAACTCGGAACGTAACTAAACCATACTCACGCCTCAATAATCGTTCCAGGATGAGTCCACGACTCAATCCTCAACTTATCATTTCCCCTTCTCATCAATTAACATTTACCAATTGCAACACACAATGCAATGCTCTTATGCTCTCATCCCTTTTTCTCATGAATCCAAACAATGAATGCACCATGCATGCTCATAATGCACATTGTCATAGCGTATACCGGTATAGCTGAGTGCACACCCGTCGGTATGCACCCTCAATCCCACCCATCCCGTGGCGGGGCCTACTCTTACTGACTCGCTCCCATTCACCTCAATGAATGGGACTACGAGGTAGGACTTTTGTGCTCACTACGGGTGAGCACCGAGGCCCGCATCAACATGGGACGCCTCGTCCATCATGAATGCAATTATGCAATTGACGTGAATGCATTTCATCCCTCATTCATTTTTCACCACACATAGCCATAACCAATATGGAAGTACCAATTAACTTGCTATTTCCCCAATGTAATTCATTCGAGAGTAAATAAAGTCATGAATAAAATTCAGGGAAAGGCATCACATAATTTCTATGAAGTAAATTAAATTTACAGATATGAACTAGGTGATTATAGTGCAAGCTTGTCCCTTCACTTGCATCAACTTAACCATACTCGTTCGTACAAATTCGTAATGCAATGCAATAAATGGGAATTGAATAACTTACCAATTTGCTAACATTCATCCATTCTCATCACCATACTAACAACTTCTAGACATGCTAATAAACATAATCACTTCATTAGAATTTTCATAATCTTATCGCAAACAAAACATTTAATATCCTAACAACGCTCTAGGAGTTGCACTTGCCTTTTACCGACGGGAATGGAGTGGCATTTGGAATCTTAGCGTTCGCATGACTTCCGGGATTAAAGAAAGCTGAATTTAGAACACATACACCGATATAACTTAAGACAACAAACCACCTAAATTGATTAACAACTCAATACACATGGTCGACTTTCAATAAGCTCAAATGAAACTCGGTCATCTTAAGTATGAAACTCGAGAGTATGCACTCGTCACTTGCATGTATACCAAATAGACAGAGTAGCGATTAAAACATGGCATAGTACATTTGAGGTCATCAGCATTGCCTTCATAGTGTGGTCCAAAACCCTACATATATATATATAATGCATCTGATGATTTAGCTAACTACCTTCAGTCAAATGCTTTGCCATGAAAACTGACAATGGTAGTGCATACAAAACGAACCTAACCAATCATGTATATATATGCATACTACTCTCTAGAGGGAAAAGTATCACTCAAGAAAGCCCTGAACTACAAATACCGTAGTCACAATAATTATAATCCCAATGCATCACTAAACCATTGCTCAATGTCTTTAAAATACAGATCTTTTGGTCAATGCTTGCAAATCAGTAACTTAAATGCACTCTATGATATAAGCAAGAACATACATATATAAGACAACGATCATGCATAAATTTCTTTCTAAACATTTGGCGGTGCAATGATTTCCTTCTTGCCCAAATTCAGAATAACCAGGCACCAAGCAGAGATATCAAATAATGACTAGAAAATGATATCGATATGCTCTTTATACTTAATTGCTATTTAGCAGCTCAGCAATTCTGATACAGAAGGAGCATCTTGTGCATTGTAAAAATCAATCATGCCAATCAGTAGATGCACACAGAACATTCTAATATGCAACTGTAGTTTACTTCTGAGAGCAAATCGGAGAATGGACAAACACTAATTCAAGCAAAGTCACATGCCTCACCCATGAAATCGAGCAAATATCATACACATTTCTAGGATCCAGGATCCACTCAACTAATAGCATTCAAGACAAGAACCCTAGTTAAACATTTCATCAAGCACCTGGCGTGCACACTAGAAATCAAATACCAACCATGCAACAAATCCCTCAAGAACAATACCTTGCCTCTCTTAAATGAGGAAGAAGGCCAAGGGAGGTGCTTCTTTGCTCAGGATCTTTGCAGGCATCGGTGATGGAGCTTGGTGATCTTTGCTCCGGATCTTTGCGGGCTTTGGCCTTTGCTTCTTTGGCTACCGCACCAGCTGCTGCCGCTCTGCTCTCTCTTGCTGTTCTTTGCCGACAGGGGAGAAAAGGGGAGAAGGGCGTCGGTAGGATCTGGGGTGCTCGGCGATGGCGCAGGAGGTTCTTTCTTGGGGGGGCTGGAGGGCCGCCAACAGGAAGAAGGAGACGCCTGACCCATGGCGCAGGTGGCCAAAGAAGAGGGAGGAGAGGAGTCGACGACAGGAACACTCGGTCAGGAGCAATCGTGGCCGGCCTGGTGCGATCCATCCAGAAAAAGAGAGAGGGAGAGAGAGGGTCGGCAGGGATGGGGAAAAAAGGCAGCCCCCCTCCCAAAAATTTACAGCCACACATCAGTAGAGAGAGAAAGAGGGGTTAGGTGAAAAGAAAATCCTTGGATTAAGAAGATCAAGCAATTCCGGCCAAAAACCCAGGAAAAACGTTATGCGGTATTACAAGCTCGCTTTTCCATCTCGATCTCTGATATTTTTTAAAGCATGTATTATTACTCGGTAGACGCATGGAGTGTTAGACTTGACAAAAGATGGTTGTCATCTCTAATAATTTTTCGCCCTTTTTCGTCTAGGCTATTTTTCCACCTCGGTTTTCCAGCTCAGTTTTTTCCAAGAAAACACCAAAAGACCCTCCAAAAAAATAGAAAATACATCTCGGTCTGTTTTTTCTCAAAAAAACGGGAAATCGTTTCCCGCTCACGCGCGCGCCGTACGCCGTTCCGAAAGACCTTCCAAAAAAATAGAAAATACATCTCGGTCTGTTTTTTCTCAAAAAAAGGAAAATCGTTTCCCGCTCGCGCGCGCGCCGTGCGCCGTTGTATTCACGGTTGGTCCCTCCGGTGGGTAGTTTTGCGGAAACAAAAAAATACATCCAGTCCCTTCTACCGGTATAAACTTTTTTCCCAGCTCGCTTTTCTATCTCGATCTCTGATATTTTTTAAAACATATATTATTACTTGGTGGACCTCTAGCTTTATTTTTTCGAAGAGGATCAACGAACCAAATTTCGTACGGAATGGCGTGGCGCGGCGTAGCGCGGGTTCCTATCTAGTTGTCTTGAAGCCTGAAGGGATTGATGGAAATGACCGGTGACAAGACGACGGTATTAACTCCGGTCATCACCTATGCCGGCGGCTAGCCAGCTCCCTGGTCTCAAACTCTCAACATCGGACAGGTTCCCCGCAGTTAGCAGGGACTGTCCATACCTTTCAATCCAACCAACGAACATTCAGATTGTTTAACGATTTGTTGCTATAAAAATCACTACAGTATTTTCTACAATAAAACAGTACAATGTTTTTAAACAATGCACTCGTATGATCTAAAATATCTTTTTTTATCGTCATCACACCAATCTGGACAGTGCCTCATATTGCAGGAACCATGGAGGTTCTGGCTCCATCCACAAGCCAACTAGTGCACAACAGTGTCATGACTATAACATAAATCTCTACTACTTTCAATTACGAGTCGGTAGCAGTAGTTCATTCTCGCTCCTCTTCAGGCACACCCACGAAACCGTCATTGTCCCGATCTTCTATACATTGGCAAACGGAGGAAGTTTAAAATTAGTTGGATATGCATGCATGCGTGATTTACAGCGTATCAGACTCTTATCTCAATCAGCCGATTCTATTTTCAAATATTGCACGGCCAATTTTTTTTTCATATACTGTACGCATACAGTTTCTGAGTTACCATGTGCCTTTGAGTTGCCATATGCATCCTTTTTATTATATATTTACTTGCATGTGTAGATAAGATCATCTTTTCTTTTTATCTAATCTCGTATGGACTTGATTCCGGCCGGCCAGCAGCATGCGCACGGCTATGTATGACGCGACTAGATAAGTTTGTTATCTCCATGTCTACTAATTCTAATTAGGAGTTGGTGGTAATACGTTCGTTCTCTACTCTCACCCCGACATGTGTGCGTACCCGCGTGGTTGAGTTGGAACGGCTAGTGGCCATCCCGGTAGATTGGATTGGATCATCCTGTCGCAGGAGGTAAACGAATATGTATGACTCATTTATTGCTTTCCTTTCTCCCATTGATCTGGTATTCAAATCGGCGGCGATTGCTCCCGATGTTTTTCGGATTGGATATTGATTCTCTTCCGAAGCAACTAGAGCTCGGATTCATAGAGTTGAGTCTCTTCTCGGCTCTTTCTCTTTTGTTGCCTTCCTTATTCAATGATTTCTTAATCTAAATTCCATAGATATCTCCTTGGTTGTTGAATCTATATAATCCCACCACTTCTTACCTCTTTTGTAGATGTGTTGAACTTATCTCATCGAATTTAGCTTTTATTCATTATATATGATTTTTAATTTATATAAAAATCCGTTTATAATCTAAGCTGTTTAAAAGAATTTATTGACTTCGCATAATAGAAAGCTGGTTCGAGCCTCGAAACAGAGCCTAATTCTAAAATGGTTACTAACTAGTAGCTAGTAAAGCTGTTATACAGGTGTCTCTAAGGTAGGTAGACTTGGCTTTGTCTTGAAGGGATCGATGGAAATGACCGGTGACAAGACGACGGTATTAACTCCGGTCATCACCTGTGCCGGCGGGCTAGCTACCTCCCTGGTCTCAAACTCTCAACATCGGACGGGTTTCCGGCAGTTAGCAGGGGAATGTCCATACTCCATACCTTTCAGTCCAGCCAACTAACATTCTGATTGCTTAACGGTTTATTGCTATAAAAATCACTACAGTATTTTCTACAGTAAAACAGTACAATATTTTTAAACAATGCACTCATATGCAGGGATCAAATTTTTGTCGAAATTTGGCGAAATTTCGGATTTCGGACCCCCGAGATTGTAGAAGCCAGGCAAATTCAAAAAATTTTAAAAAATTAAAATGCTACAGTAATTTAGGAAATTTCGGGTTTTGAATCCAGTTTTTGAAGTTTGAGCACCGGATTTGGCCCAATAACCTATTAGACTGTGATATTCCATGAAAATTTGTTGAAAAACTAATTTTTTGAGATTTTTTAAAATTTAGGTAGAAACACTGTAAGATTTTTAAAAACTTTTACAAGCTTAATAATGATATGAAAAATTTATGGTAGCATCATTAGTAGTGTGGGATCATATAAAAAAATTTAAAAATAATTTAGCATCATTTGTTATCTTTAAAAATCAAAAATAGAATGGACATCATTGGGACAGTAAACTTGTTAGATTTTTCTAAATTTTCTTGAGTGTGATCATTATCTAAAATTTTTATGAAAGATTAATAATTTCCTCAGTACCATTCTATAAAATTTTCAAAAAATTTAAGCTTTATTTGTTTGCTCAATAAAATCTATCAATGCAGTAAACACTGAACTTAATTTGTTCTATTATATTTCAAAAATCAAACAGAGAGAGAACATAAATGGCACTATGCATTATAAGAATTTTATAAATTCATTGGAGCATGATCATGATTCAAAATTTTTATGAGATATTAACCATTTCCTTTTCACCTGTATGTAAAATTTTTAAAAAATTTAAACCTTTTTTATTGGTAAATTAAATCTATGTATTGATCATCGGCCTTTTAACAGGATAGTACCATTTTTTGAATTTTTAAAAATCCATGACACTTTATCATCAGATGAAAATTTTATGAGAAAATTATGGATGTGTCAGGACCATCCAGAAAAATTTTCAAAATTTTATAACCTCGTTTGTTCTAATTTTCATTCGGATGAAACTTGCCGCTCAGCGCTTTACCAAGACAGTACCAATGTTTGAATTTTTAATCCTCACATTTTATCATCATCTGAAATTTTTTAAAAAATATCATAAATATGTCATTAATCTCCATAAAAAATTTCAAAATGTTCTAACATCGTTTGTACTATTTTTCATCCAGTTCAAACTTGCCGATCAACGTTTCATCGGGACAGTACCAATGTTTGAATTTTTTAAAAATACACAGAACTTATAATCATCTGAAAATTTTATGAGAACATCTATAATGTGTTAGGAACCTACAAAAACAATTTCAAAATTTTTTAACATCGTTTGAACCAATTTTCAGTCAATGTAATTTGGGCAAAATTTCGGTGCCAAATGAACCGGATTTGAATTTTGAATGGATTTCATCCGAAATTTTTGAATTTTGCCGAAATTTCGGATTTCGGCCCACCTCGGTTTTTTCTCAGAAACGAAATTTTGATCCTGCTCGTATGATCTAAAATATCTTTTTTTATCTCACGAGATTCAGAACTATTAAGTTATAATCCGGAGCCAGGGCAGGAACCCTGTCCCTCCTCATCACACCAATCTGGACAGTGCCTCATATAAAAATTATTTATATGTTTAGTTGCTTGTATAGAATCATTCCATTTTAGATGGTGAGATACAAATTTAAAAAATATTTCCTATAAACGCTGAACCATTTCATTCACCCAAAACAATAGAACTAAATGATATAAAACCACTCTATCCTGTTCAACCTTATCCTACCAATCAAATACACCCTAAATGTCAAACAGTTTGAGACGATTCGATGTATGTATCGATAAGCCGCAACTTTATCCACCTTGTCAAAGTCAAATAAACTCTCCTCTTCGTCTGTGAGGTCGACACATTGGCGTAGTCTCTTTCAGTGTGCTTTTATATTTTACTAGCTATGTGTCCGTACGATGCAACAAAAACTCAATATGCGATAAAAAATTATTTGCAAAGAGTACTAACCTTACCTGAATAATAATATTCACTCTGAATGTGCAATGATTAAATATTTAAATCAATTCATCAAAGCATACAAATTCCAAGCACCTGTCTACAAACTCAAGCTTAAAATTATCTTTAATTGCACAAAGTTAAATAATAACATCACAACACTTGAGATTGTAAATTTGTAACGTCATAATTCGAGATCGATTAATTGACCGAAAGAGGCATTACTTACTGCCCCATGGGCGCAAAGACAATGAAGAGATAGGCATCATCCATATGTGGCTGCCACCATCGGTGGCATGCGTGTCTCGTACGCGTTGCTTCGGCCATACTATAGCTCCACCACATCAACTAGCTCTACCGCCTCCTTGCTTCCCCCCGCGAGCGTCTCCCTCAACTTATTGACATCATCCACCGCGGCGAGCTCCAACAGCGTCACCAGCCTATCTCACCGCCGACCACCAGCAACCTGCCCCTGCACCGCATTGACGAGATCAGGAAGATCGACCATTACCTCCGCTCAACGGATAAACTCAACACATCTGCAGGAGAGGCAAGAAGCGGTAGGGTTATATAGATTCAGCAACCAAGAAGATATCTATAGAATCCAGATTAAGAAATCATCGAATAAGTAAGACAATAAAAGGGAAAGAAGCGTGAAGAGATCCAACTCCATGAATTAGAGCTCTGCTTCCTTCGGAAGGGAATCAATCAATCTAATCCGAAAAGCACCAAGCAATCGCCGCCGATTCGAATACTAGATCAATATGAGAAATAAAAGCAATAAATGAGTCATGTATATTTATTTACCTTCCATGACGGGATGATCCAATCCAATCTACTGAGGTGGCCACTGTTCGCTTCCCACTCAGTCACACGGGTGCACACATGTGTCAGGGTGAGGGTGGAGAATAGACGTACCACCACCAACTCCTAACTAGAATTAGTAGAGATATTATGAGTCATCCATGTATTTAATTGTTCGAATAGAATCATCATATTTTGGATGGTGAGATACAAATTTAAGAAATATTTTCTATAGACATTGAACCATTCCATTCATGTAAAATAATATAATCAAATAGTACACGATCATTCCGGCTCATTTAACCTTATCCTAGCAATCAAATATTACCGTATATAAAGCTCCAAGATTTCTCGGCTTCTCCGCGCGCCGCGTCATCTTCGAGCCGACGTGATTGTGCGGGCTCGCATCGCGTCACGCGCAAGGGCGCCCACGTGCTCTGTCGTACGTACAGCGGTCACCGCGTTAGTCGTATGGCTCAGCCGCTTATATAGTTGATATATTTTATCGCCGTTAGTCGGCAGCAACGCCTGCGCGACGCAATAGTAATGCCCCTCCCGCTCGCGTCGTCAGTCGCGAGTTTGAACCCCGCTTGCGTCACCCCGTGCCACGTGTGGCATGGGCACACGTCGTGCAAGCGGTGCATGTTTTTTTGCGAAAGAGCACCTGATAAAACTTAAAATTACAGAATAATCCTTTCTTTACATGGAGACCCTGGAACTTCTGGTTTTCCCCCAAAAAGGCCATGGAATTTCCTGGAATTACAGGTTAGCCTGTTTATTGTGTGGAAAGGACCCTAGAAATTCCGTTGTTTTGCGAGAGGGGGCCTAACATTTCCTAAAATTATAGATTGGCCCGGTTTTTTTGCTGGAAGTCCCACAAAGCTACTTTAGTAACTTGGAAATTCCGTTTTCCCACTAAAAAAGCGCCCAAAAAATCTAAAATTACAGCATTTTCCTTTTTCCCGCAAAAAAATCCCTGAGATTACGGAATAGTCTTTTTTTTATAGAAGAATTACATATTGGTTCGATTTTCTGATATTAGACCCTAAAAACTAAAAAAAGTCTAAAATTACAGCATTGTCCGTTTTTTTGCTAGAAGAATAACACATTGGTTCGTTTTTCCCCTGTTAGACCCTATGAACTCACGCCGTTTCCACCCCTCGTCTTGCAACGGCCGGCGTGGCGTATGTATGGGCAAGCTTATACTGCTTGTCAAATCAAATAAACTCTCGCGTTTTCGTCTGTGAGGTCGGTACGTCCTCGCAGTCTCTTTCGGTGTGCTTTTATATCCTGATCCTGACGTATCTCGCCAGTTTTGCATAAGCAGGACCTAACATATGACCAGATACACGGAATCAGTAGTTCGTCTAGACTAAATGTTGAGTGGACCAGCTCTCAAATAGAAATAGGTATATTATTCGTGGTCCATTTCTTGAAAAATTTTAGACTACAGAACTTCTATGCACTGTGAAATTTTTAGACTACAGAACCTCTAGTAGGTGCATAGGACTGTGAAATTTAGAATTCACAATATATCATGTATTCCCTTCGTTTGTGAATATATATTATTTTACCTTTCAAATTTACTTTCTAAATACATGCCATTCTACAATTTTGATGTATTGAAATATGAAGGAAACCTCATATTAATTTTTGCATTGAAATATAAATTATACTCTATATTAATAGATAAAACTATATAAAAAATACATTGTATAAGCTTAAACGTATAGAGTAGTAAAGATTTTCCCGGAAGAGTGCCCTCTAAAGATTTCGAAGGAATTTTTGGTACCAGAGCACTTACTAGGGCATATTTGTTTTTACTACAGATTATGAATTCTAGCCTCAAAAGTTAAATAAAAAATAAATAGCTCGATTCTTAGAATCGATTATCATAATCTAGCCCACCATATATATTAGAATCCATAATCCACTTCATATATCTTTCTGTGGATTCTAAGGAATGTAAATATGAGAATGCTACAAAAAATTTCAAGTAATTATCCACCAAATGATATTCTAGAATCTAAAATCTAAAGTCAACTTCTCTGCGACGACGACGCAGAGTTAGCCGCAGGGGGTGGTTAAAACAGGTGGCAGTGGGTAAGAGACTTAAGAGTAACAAGTGGGCAAAGATGAAAGGGTCAAAGCCTCAAAGGTTACATCGCAAGCAGCTTCTGTGCACATAGATCTGCTCTGCTGCAAATTGCAATACATTGCCATCGCATTCAAGTCGCCACCTTCTGGGGCTAAGATCGCAGGAGCTCTCAACCGCATCTCTTCGGAATGCAGAGTATACCGATGAAGATTCAGACCAACTGTCGAATTTAATTTGTTGAGCTAATTCGTATAGCAGTCTCTTTCGAAAAAAAATTCGTATAGCAGCCTCTCACCGACCCCAACCTCCCGAACAAAAGCTGTTGATAAAATACGCGTCCGAGGTCATGCTCATGAGCCTCACAGGTGGGACGATCTGGGAAGAGCACTGATGTTTCAGTTCCAGTGAAAACCACTGACCACGTTGCCTCAAGATTTATGAAATTTAGGTTTATGAAATTTAGTTTTTCGTAAGATTCCCATCAGGCATGCTGCCTCATCATCGAATTCACGAAGAGGCCACTGTCAAATTTTTTGAAATTACGTTCAGATTCTCTTATCGGCTCTTTTGCCAAAAAAAAAAAAAGTTGAAGATCCTCACTAACTCTTTGGTAAAAGACCCCATTCAAAAATTTAAAAAAATGTGTTTAGGTCATCCCGCTGTCTCTTTTGCAGAAAAACTCGTGGTTCCACAGGTTCGAGTCTAACTCCTTCTCGATTCAGATAATTTCATTTAGGCCTGGATCACACCCTTTTGCAAAAAAACCCTAAGCTTTCAAAAAAATTGCGTCCAGCTCTAAGACGAAATTCACCCAGCGCGGCGTATCCCAAAGTCGGAGTTTCTCTGGCCAATGCTCCGATCTACGTCTCGTTACTCTCGTATGGTACGACGCCGTGTGTCCACATATAGTATTTCAACAAATAGTGTTAAGATGGTGTGGGATATGAATAATGGAAATAACACAAATAAAAGGAAAAGATATGCGTACTTTTCTCATTAATAAATTTGCATCCGGTGCATGCACCGCACAGTCCACTGTTATTTTATATTTATTTATTTATTTTGCCATTAGACATATTGCCCGTGGTTTAGATTCGGATGGGTTTGCCGTCTGGGTGACGGGCTTACAGCACCCGGCCATTAATTGACGAATCTGCCTACATAACGAAGGTTGTGTCACAGAATCTCGAACCATACATGGTATGATCTGTGTACTGCTGCCTCTATAAAGCTTGAAGCTTACATGAGGCCGTCAACCCTCGCATTTCTCTGCATAGTCATCTGCCGCGTGTAATTGGCCCTTAATTTTCTCCACCTCCCCAGCTAACTTTGCTCAAATTAATATATGATCTCTACGACGTTGGACTCTTTCTGGTTATAAAAGAATATTGTTTTAAACATCGATATGGTTTTAAATAAATAGCTTTGACCTAAAAGATTTATAAACCTAATGAACTTATACTTTTACAAAATTTCTTTGAGACAAATCTACATATACTATTTTTATGTGGTCGATCTAAATATTAAAAAGATGTCGATACTAAAATTTAAAAAAGCTTGACTATATGTACCTAAAACAAATTTTTTGTGACCGAAAGGAGTAGTATCATGGTTCGAAGCTACTAGCGGAAGCTGTAAGTACCGACATATATTGTTTGGTAGATAATGCTCTTAAAATTTTCACATGTTTTGGTGTGGCAGTAATGTGCTTCGTTTTGACTCAATGTCAAGGTAATTAAAAAAATTTCGTAAATTATTTGAGCAAAAACCTTCGTTTTGATAGAAAGTTTGGTAATTAAAAAATCCTCGTGAATTATATGATCAAAACCTTCATTGTGATGGAAAGTCTTGAGTATTTCTGTTACTGGCTCCAAATTAAATAGAGGTTATAGAATTATTACACGACATGCACTCCCCAATGCAGGGTTTGAAATCTCATTTTCACTTGACATCTCGGAGCTGGCCGAAGAGCAAAATCTTGCCGAGATCTTGGAATTTCGGACAAATCTCAGATGAAATACAAAAAATAAAAATTCAAATCTGGTTTTTTTCTATCAAGAAAACCGAGAAATCTCGGCTAAATTGCACTAAGCAAAAAAATGGCTCAAACGACGTCAAAAATTTTTGATATTTTTTGTAGAGGTTCCTGAAAAATCAATGATGTTCCCATAGAAATTTCAGATGATTACCAATTAGAGGAATTTTTAAAAATTCAAACATTGCTACTGTCCTGATAAAATACTAATCAGCAAGTTTGAACTGAATGAAAAATAAAACAAACCATATTAGAAAATTTTGAATTTTTTTGTGAATGGTTGTGATACATCATTAATATTCTCATAAAATTTTTAGATTATGCTAAAGCTTCATAAAATTTTAAAAATTCGGACAGTGCTACTGTCATGATAAAAGTCTTATCGACAGATTTTAACCAAATGAAAAATGGTACAAACCACGTTAGAAAATTTTAAAAATTTTTGTGGATGGAACTGTTGTATTATTATGTTTGTTTCTATAAAATTTTCATATGATTATCAAGTTTTAAGAAGTTCCAAAAATTATATTAGTGCTACGTCTTGATAAAAGACTGATGATTAATACATAGATTTACTTTAGCAATCAAAAAAAGGTTTAAAATTTTTGAAAATTTTGCAGAAGGGTTCTAAGGAAATTCTTAAGATCTCATAAAATTTTGAATCATGATCACACTCCAATAAATTTATAAAATTCTTACAAATGCACTATACCATTTATGTTCTTTCTATTTTTGATTTTTGAAATGTAACAAATGAAGTTCAACGCATACATAGATTTGATTGAGCAAACAAAAAATTTTGAATTTCTTTTAAAATTTTTGAGAATGGTACTGAGGCAATTCTTAATCTCTCATAAAAATTTTGGATCATGGTCACACTCAAGAAATTTTATCCCAATTATATTCATTTTGATTTTGATTTTTATTAAAAAACAAATTAAGTTAATTATTTTGTAATTTTTTTTGTATGATCCTACACTTTTTAGGATAGTATCATAAATTTTTCACATCATGATAAAAGTATGTATAATTTTATAAAAATCCAATAGTTTTTCTACAGTTTTTAAAATATCACAAAAATTCGGTTTTTAAACAATTTTTCATAGAAGATGGTTTTATTAGGGGTTATTGGACTAAATCCGGTTGAAAAAAGTTAAAAACGAGTAAAAACATGAGATCTCATATATTTTCGAGATTACTGTACCAATTTTAAAAAATTATTCTGACCGACATTTTAAAAATCGTCCATGTCCGAAAACTGAGATCTCACAGAATTTGACAAGATTTTAAACTTTACCCCTATGACTGACATGTCGAAATTGCCGACATCACCATCATCTAGGTGACAAAAGTTGCCAACATTAACCCATCATGTCCCTGAGTCCCACTCTTCTTGAGCTAGGAAGAATAAAGGAAGTGTCAAAGTTGCTTTCTAAGCCTATTTAGGGGAGCAATAGCTTTTCTGAAAAATTATCTTTTAGCTTTTTAAGCTGAAAACGGCTATAACTTTTATAAGAGACCGTTTAATAAATAGCTAATTTTCTCAACAATAAGCTACAAAAGTAGATCTAGTCCAGCTTTTAGATTTTAGCTTTTATTAGTTATATATAATTTTTAGTTTATATAAAAACCACTTAAAATCTAAACTGTTTCAAAAGATTTATTGATTTTTCAGAATTTAAAGCTGATTCAAGCCTCGAAACAGAGCCTAATTCTAAAATGGTTACTAGTAGCTAGTAAAGCTGTTATACAGGTGTCTCTAAGGTCGGTAGACTTGGCGTTGTCTTGAAGGGATCGATGGAAATGACCGGTGACAAGACGACGGTATTAACTCCGGTCATCACCCATGCCGGCGGGCTAGCTAGCTCCCTGGTCTCAACTCTCAAACTCTCAAGTCTCAACATCGGACTGTCCATACCTTTCAATCAAGCCAACTAACATTCATATTGCTTAACGATTTATTGCTATAAAATCACTACAGTATTTTCTACAGTGAAATAGTACAATATTTTTAAACAATGCACTCGTATGATCTAAAATATCTTTTTTATCTAACAGTATTACAGAACTATTAAGTTATAGTGCGGAGCCTAAGTTATAGTCCGGACTCCGGAGCCAGTGCAGCAACCCTGTCCCTCGTCATCACACCAATCTGGACAGTGCCGCATATTGCAGGAACCGTGGAGGTTCTGGCTCCATCTACAAGCCAACTAGTGCACAACAGTGTCATGAATATAACAAAAATTTCTACTACTTCTAATTATGTTAGTAGCGATGGTTCATTCTCCCTCCTCTCCTGATACACTCACGAAACCGTTATTGTCCCGATCTTCTATATATTGGCAAACGGAGAAAGTTTTAAATCAGTTAGATATACATGTATGCGTGATTTGCAGCGTATTAGACTCTTATCTCAATCAACCGATTCTATTTTCAAATATTGCACGGCAAATTCTTTTTCCATATACTGTACGCATACAGTTTTTGAGTTATCATGTACCTTTGAGCTGCCATATGCATCCTTTTTTATATGTTTACTTGCATGTGTAGATAAGATCATCTTTTCTTTTTATCTAATCTCGTATGAACTTCATTCTGACCGGCCAACAGCATGCGCACGGCTATGTATAACGCGGCTAGATAAATTTGTTATCTCCATCTCTACTAATTCTATTTAGGAGTTGGTAGTAGTACGTCCGTTCTCTACCCTCACCCCGACACGTGTGCGTACCCGTGTGGCTGAGTTGGAAGCGGCTAGTGACCATCCCGGTAGATTGGATTGAATCATCCTGTCGCAGGAGGTAAATGAATATGTATGACTCATTTATTGCTTTCCTTTCTCCCATTAATCTGGTATTCGAATCGGCGGCGATTGCTCCCAGTGCTTTTCGGATTGGATTGATTGATTCCCTTCCGAAGGAAGTAGAGCTCTAATTCATGGAGTTGGATCTCTTCTCGGCTCTTTCTCTTTTGTTGCCTTCCTTATTCGATGATTTATTAATCTGAATTCCATAGATATCTCCTTAATTGCTGAACCTGAATAATTCCATCACTTCTTGCCTCTCCTACAGATGTGTTGAGCTTATCCGTTGAACAGATGTAATGGTCGACCTTTCTGATCTTGTCGATGCGGCGCAGGGGCAGACCGTCGGTGGTGGGTGGCAAGATAGGCTAGCGGCGCTATTGGAGCTCGTTGCAATGGATGATGTCAATAGGTTGAGGGAGGCGAGGAGGCGGTGGATCTAGTTGATAGGGTGAGGCTATGGTATGACCGGAGCAAGGCGTACGAGCCATACACGCCGCTGATGGTGGCAGTCACATACGGATGACGCCTATCTCTTCGATGCCTTTGCGCCCATAGGGCAGCAGGTGATATCTCTTTCGGTTGATCGATCGACATCGAATTATGGTGTTACAAATTTACAATTCCAAGTGTTGTGATGTTATTATTTAAGTTTGTGAAATTAAAGATAATTTTAAGCTCGAGTTTGTAAACACGTGCTTGGAATTTGTATGCTTCGATGAATTGATTTAAACATTTAACAATTACACATTCAGAGTGAACATTATTATTTAGATAATATTAGTGTTCTTTATAGATAATTTTTTATCACAAATTAAGTTTCCGTTATATCGTACGAGCACATGGTTAATACTACAAATATATTAGCTCCATATCAAATGATGTCCTCGTCTGTATCTGGACGGACATATCTCTTTGGATGTTTCCACTTTAATCTGGATACAGATAAAGATGATTAAAACGTCCTTATTCATTAGCTTATCTATTATTTTAATATGATATGTGACACTTTACTCCAGTTTATCGATATTAGGAATAATAAAGGGTAAAGATATACATGAAAAAAAGTTACTCAAAATTGTATAATTACGTGTATGAAGGAATAAAATTTAACAGACAATGACATGTACTGTCTTTGCAGTAATTATTATATAATATATCATTATATTCCTCCGTTGGTACAGCGACGCCCACCTACCAACCATCAATTTCCTTGTCCACCCCTCCCCCTCCGAGCTCCCATAAATACCACACCACAAGCTCCCAGTTTTTCCACTGCCTCTCCTTCCTTCGATCGAACTCGCAGCCAGCCAACTTCTGTTTTGCTTCTACGAGGAGCAAGAGCGAGCTAGGGGAGCAGCCATTGACGATCGGCATGGCCAACCAGACCTTGGTGCATGGCTTCCTCAGCTGCTTCATGCACGTAGGTCTGGTGCTGGTTCTCGCCGTCTACCTCCCGGTGTCCTTCGTCTGCCGGCTCGTCGCCAGGCTGCTGGTGCGCCCCTTCGTCGCCGGCGAGGACCTCCGCGGCAAGGTCGTGCTCGTCACCGGCGCCTCCTCCGGCATCGGCGAGGTCAGTGCTAGCCGCTGCCTACGACGTATATACCTACGTACGTGCGTGTACCAGTCTCTCTGAATCGGAACGCGTACGAATCTCTCTGTGGCGACGACCACTGCGAGGTAGGTCCTACCTACTTGTGGGCCTTGCTGTCAGTGGCTCAGTCTGGGGAGTTTTGTACGGGTTTCTACAAGAGGAACACGTTCGTACACGTAACGTTTTTCTTCGATACACGCACGTACGTAACATATATGCGCGTACATCTTTGACGGTACGTTTAATTAGACCCGTGTTGGCACCTGCCTCTGTATTTGTGTCCAATTCTTTTAGGAACAAAAAAACGTGAGCACAATTAGTTTCGCAAAACTGTTTAAGTGATAAGGGGTTTCATCGCTTTTAATCTGAATCACATATGATAGATCGGATGACTCACGATGGATATTAACATTTTAGCACTAAATAGCCATTTACACTAGATATCTCCCCATATATATGTATGTATGTATGTATCCTGTTGGGGTATTTGGAATATGGTGCTTTTGTCCACGGTGGTTGTGCTGTACTATAAGACTGCATTATATTGGACCCGCAGAAAGAACCACGAAAATTATAGGCGCATGAATCGGGTGCATATTCATAATTTAAATGGGTTTGGTTGGCTTGTTGTTGGTATGATTTGGATATTTAAAGCCTGTGGAAGAGAAAAAGCAAAAGTTTTGGATATCATTAGTGAGCGGGGGCATAACATATACACGAACTTAAATTTGCTTCTGTCTCGACTGTGACATGCATCGAATCATCAAAACTGACGTCATCCTCACGTGTTGGCATTAAGTAAAATTTATTTCTCATTTTGGTTTGGTCGATTGCAGCTTTCCTTTTCCATTTTGTTTTGAGAAAGTGATTATTTGATGATAGGTTTTGTTCTCCATGCGTTTAGATTGGAGATGTTTCTCAGAAATGTTAAATCAAACATGCATGGTCATTTTTTTCGTAGGGTGGAAATGATGCATGCTAAATCGTAAGACGTGTGAAAATACTCTATCTGTTCAAAAATATAATATGTATTTCAACTTTACACGAAAATTAAGATTAAGGTGAAATTAAGAAAAATACGAGTGAAAATAATTTAGATATCTCACTTAATTGTTTTGGAATGTGAGAGATAATATTTTGTATGTGATGGTAATGAATAAATACATATAGTAAAAAGAATAAATAGAGGTACAGTAAGAAAAATCTCATTCACTCTATATACAAGTTTTGTATTTCTGAACGAACTGAGCACTTCACATGAGAAACAGCACAACAATTGTCGCATAGGCTAAACATTCATTTAGAAAGTTGGCACTCGGAAAAGAAACATAGGCTAAACATTCATTTAGGGTTTTAAGTGCTTCCAAAAAGCCAATAAACTCTTCTAAACATCTTAGTTTTTAAGTGTGTTTTGGTATAAATTAGAAGCTATATATAACTAGCAAAAAAACCAAAAGCTGAAAACTACGTTAGACCTACTTTTTATAGCTTGTTGGTGAGAAAAATTAGCTATTTATCAAATAGTCTCTTATATAAGTTACAACCATTTTTCAATCTAGAAAAAAACAGCTTTTTCAAAAAAAAATCCCTCAAACAGCTCCATAAGTGCCCACAAAATTATAAATTAAGGCAAAGCACGAGAATTATTGATCATACACATCACTTTCCATTAGAAGGTTCTATATACTAGTAAATACACAAAAGTTTATAAAGGGTTGAAACGACGTTGAGCCTAGCTATCCTGGATTCCCAGGCAAAGTAGTACTCTGTCCTCAATAAACGGTGTTTTAAGATTTTGCGTTTCAACCAACGTACGGATAGAAACGACTAAATCATCTTTATATGCTAACTTACTTATTACTTTTAAATATTATGTTACTCTAATTTACTGTAACAAATAACATTAAAAATAGCGAATGATATGAGTATATAAAGAAAAAAAATAGTCCATATATTTATAAACAAAATTTAAATGCTAGAATAATATGTATCCAGAATCGAACAAGTATTCAGAAACGAACGAGGTACTAATAAATTTGCACCTACTATCCCGTGAATTCAGAGCATGGGCTCCCTCCTATCAGCCTCCTTGGGACTTGCAATTGCTTGTGGCTGTACGTCCCTTGAAGTGAAGGAATCACCTCTCATGCATCTACAGGCGCCATTGCTGCCGTTGCAGGGTTCCAAAAAAATCATGACTTTCGTTCTTATCGAGTTGGTTCAATAAATAAAACCACTAGATAAATGGATCGATTTTCGGTAAAAATCGATGGAAAATCGGTGAAATCAATCGGTTGTTGATTTTTTTGATGAAGTTTGAATGCTAATTTCAAAATGTTGACTTCGAACTTTTCTACCCGTTTTTGAGAGATTTTTGGGTGTTTTTTTTCTCTAAAAAGCTATAGACCCCTCAAACAGGTCTATAGGTGCCCACAAAATTATAAATTAAGACAAAACAGGCGAATTATTGATCATACACATCACGTCCCATCAGAAGGTTCTATATATACTATTAAGTACATAAAAGTTTATCCGTGGACTATACTAAACCGTGGAAGGGTTGAAACGACGTTGAGCGTAGCTATCAAAAGATCGCCGGATTCCCAGGCCAAAGTAGTAAATGAATGGTTTTGCACAGTAGATAAATGAATGATTGGGGTGCTAATAAATTTGCACAGACTATCCCGTGAATTCAGAGCATGGAGAGCTCCCTCCCATCCCATCAGCCTCCTGGGGACTCGCACTCGCTTGTGGTTAACTTGTACTCCACCTCCCTTGAAGTGAACTGAAGGAAGCACCTCTCCCTCATCCTACAGGCTCCACTTGCTGCCATAGCCGTGCTCCAGCTACACGTGGTTCGACAGTAACCGCAGTAAATAGCATTCATGATGCTCGTCTGCAAGTAGTCTTGATTGAGTTCTTGACGCGAACGAATCGACGGTGCACAGTGGCACAGCACACATCAGAGTACTAGCTGGGGGATTGCGTACGAGGACAAAGGATGAAACAGTCACCTGTACTCGTGGGTGGAGTCGGGTGACGGGTATGCTTGGACATCTTTAAAAATTTGATAAATCTGAAATTTTATTTTTTTTAACAGATTAAATTAATTTTGATTTTGATGATTTGATATTTTTTAAGATCTTAGAGCTATTTGTATTATATTTTTAGCAAATTTTTAATATATATATTGGATTTACGATGATATCAAATTATTGTTAAGACTATAGAGTTGTACGTGTGAAATATGTATCCATCAAAATTTTTTAGTTTCGTCACTGGCTGTACCCTTAGCATCCTGTCAATTAAAAAGGAAATAAAAGTTACTCGACCTTCTTTTACGTCATGCTGCAGGAGTTCGAAATTTGAATATCAGATTTATTTGAGACATAACGAAAGAAATGATATAAGAAAAATGATGGAAGCATCTAACGGCATATAGCGTTGACAACGACTAGTTACTCAAATTTCTGGCACAGAAAGTAGTGCTATTATTTCTGGTCAACATCATTTCATGTAAATTAATTGCTGCGACGTCACTGTACATGACTCTGACCCTGTTGTTTATTCTTTTGTTTCTCTCCTGCGCACTTTCGTACCAGCCGGAAAACCACTTAAAAATAATCAAACCCTATTAATTATTCCTTTTTTACGCATCTCCCAATTCTTTGCAGCTAAAAAGCTGTTGCGAAGTTGGTCAAATTTTCTACTCTTTTTTTTCCCCCTGCGTTTGCAGCATCTGGTGTATGAGTACGCCAAGAAGGGCGCCTGCGTGGCGCTGGTGGCGAGGACGGAGATAGCCCTCCGCGCCGTGGCGAAGACGGCGAGCGAGCTCGGCGCGGCGGACGCACTCGTCGTGCCGGCGGACGTCACCAAGGTGGAGGAGGCCAAGCGGGCCGTCGAGGAGACCGTCGCCCACTTCGGCAAATGTGAGTAGCCCGTCGTCTTCGCAGATTGATGTGTTTGGCAGCCGCCGTTTATAACCTTCCCGCTCCCTCTTGTGCTACTGTCATTTGCACGTCTTCTTCCCAGATTTGACGGTTTAATTGTTGCGAGCCGAAAGGTATGATCGATTAATCGCTAGTGACGTTTTCAACGTTGTTTTGCACGAGCGCGACCATACATACGTGCGTTGCTATTCCGCCGAGAGTTTCTTTTCAAGTCATTTCATCAAAATTACTTATCTTTACCACTGCTTTTTAAGTTGGCAATATATCATCTTGACACAGAGATCTTTCAGACACACCTGCAAGACACTAATAACAAAAGTCACGAAAAATTCTGAAAAAAATTATAGATGTACTTTATAGATTACTCTACCTATGTATAAAATTATAGGTTCAAATTCATTATATATCAAGAGAGAGCTTAAATTTGTCAGAATTTTCTCTTTTTTGTAACTCTCGATATATAATGAATTTGATTTTGAAATTTCATATATAGGTAGGGTAATCTATGAAGTACATCTACAATTTTTTTCAGAATTTTTTGTGACTTTTGTTAGTTGGTGTGCACGGTGTGTACACGGAAAGGCCTGTGTGCACAGGATACGTTGCCACTATATCCATCTTTGCCACTGCTCTTTAATTACCCACCTTTGCCACTGTTAGTGCTCTTTGCAAATAAATTTTTTATCATAAATCGAGTTTCCGTTGCGATTCACGGGCACGTAACTAGTCTTATTTGAAGTGCGTGCAGAATTATTTGGGAGAGTAGGCAGGTCTCATCGATCCGTCAATTTGGTGTTTGATCCGAACTTATTTATGTTTAGTAATTATTTCGAGGATATACATGCAAATGGGATAAAAAAGATCCCATTTTCTTCAGAGTGCAGGCCTGTGCATCAGAATTGACAATTAGTGCTGGTCCAGCTAATCAAATTATTCTATTCGTGGTTTTTTTAAGATATGTTCAGTTTTTTTAGAGTGGTCGTTCTTTTAAATAAAATTATTCAGAGTAATACAATTGAAATACTGATTTTGCTCTGATCTCTGCAGTGAATCACCTGGTGGCCAACGCAGGAATCTGGTCCAGCTGCTTCTTCGAAGAAATCACCAACATAACCGCCTTCCATAACGTGATTGTACGCGACTCAACACAAATCAACTACTTCTATATATATTTTCATGAGAAACCAGTTATATGCTTATTATACATAGTCAATATAATAAACCGATCCTCGGTAAAAAAAAGAGAGAGCCGGAAATATTAACACTTTTCAGCTAGAAATTTTCAGTGTTCCGATAAGCCTTAATTTCGTTTCAGTCACCCTATTGACACCTCATACGTAACTAAGATTTTCCCCTCAAATGGTCCCTTGAATGGCCGAGTGTAGTGTGACCACACAGCAGCTAAGAATCCAAACCCGAACTAACCTATATCATCTCTTGTCAATTTGGTCAATCTTTTTCAAATGAGAAATTATACTAGTAGTACATGATGAACATAACAAATCAAATTTAGCCTTTGATTTATTAATGGAATTCCTACCATTCTATTATCGGAGGGAGCAAGTATAAATAAGTGGTAGCTAAATGATTTATTAGATAAAAAAGAATAAATGATAATATACTCTTTAATATAAATATATATAGGACTTATCTCTTTTTCCCAACTTTTTTTTCCTTGTAGGATCTCAACTTTTGGGGTGCCGTGTACCCAACCTACTTCGCGCTGCCCTACCTGAAAGCCAGCCGTGGCAACATCGTCGTGACGTCGTCGGTGGCTGGCAGAGTTCCGACGGCGAGAATGAGCTTTTACAACGTACGTAAGCAAAGCGAAATACACCTAGACTCTAGTACGGATCAAAATTTCGTTTTTGAGAAAAAACCGGGGTGGGCCGAAATCCGAAATTTCGGATGAAATTTATTCAAAATTCAAATCTGGTTCATTTGGCACCGAAATTACCCCAAAATTCGGCGAAATTACCCGAAATTTTGCCCAAATTGCATTGACTAAAAATTAGTTCAAACGATGTCGAAAAATTTTGAAAATTTTTTTGTAGGTTCCTGACATATTAGAGATGTTCTCATAAAATTTTCAGGTGATTATCAGTTCTGTGGATTTTTTTAAAAATACAAACATTGGTACTGTCCCGATAAAACGTTGATCGGCAAGTTTGAACTGGACGAAAAATAGTACAAACGATGTTAGAACATTTTTAAATTTTTTATGGAGATTCCTAACATATTTATGATATTTCTGTAAAAATTTCAGATAATAATCAAATGTGAGTGATTTTCAAAAATTCAAACATTGGTACTGTCTTGGTAAAGCGCTGAGCGGCAAGTTTCATCAGAATGAAAATTAGAACAAACATGGTTATAAAATTTTGAATTTTTTTTGTAGGTTTTTGACACAATAGAGATATTCTCATAAAATTTTTAGGTGATTATCAGTTCTGTGTATTTTTAAAAAATTCAAATATTAGTACTGTCTCGATGAAATGTTGATCGGCAAGTCTGAACCGGATGAAAAATAGTACAAACGATGTTAAAACATTTTGAAATTTTTTATGGAGATTTATAACATTTTTATGATATTCCTGTAAAAATTTTAGATGATGATCAAATGTGAGATATTTTTAAAAATTCAAACATTGGTACTGTCTTGTAAAAGCACTGAGCGGCAAGTTTCATCCGAATGAAAATTTGAACAAACAAGATTATAAAATTTTAAAAAATTTCTGGATGGTCCTAACACATCCATAATATTCTCATAAAATTTTCATATGATGATCAAGTGTCATGAATTTTTAAAAATTCCAACAGTGCTACTATCCTAAAAGACCGATAATCAATAATAGATTTACTTTAGCAATAAAAATGGTTTAAATTTTTTAAAAATTTTACATAAGGGTGACAAGGAAATTCTTAATATCTCATAAAAATTTTGAATCATGATCATGCTCCAGTGAATTTATAAAATTCTTAAAAGGCACATTACCATTTATGTTCTTTCTTTGTTTGATTTTTGAAATATAATACAAAAAATTAAGTTTAGTGCTTACTGCATTGATAGATTTTATTGAACAAACAAAGAAAGTTGAAATTTTTTGAAAATTTTATAGAATGGTATTGAGGAGATTATTAATCTATCATAAAAATTTTAGATGATGATCACACTCGAGAAAATTTAGAAAAATCTAACAATTTTACTGTTCCAATTATGTCCATTCTGCTTTTGATTTTTCAAAGATAAAAAATGATGTTAAATTGTTTTGAAATTTTTTGTGTATGATTTTAAACTACTAGGGATGGTACCGTAAATTTTTCAGACAATTATCAAGCTTGTAAATTTTTTTAAAAATCTGATAGCGTTTCTGTCCAAATTTTAAAAAATCTCAAAAAAATAGTTTTTCAACAAATTTTCATGTAAGATCACTTTATTAGGGGTTATTGGACCTAATCCGGCCAAAGCCGGTGCTAAAACTTAAAAAACTTCAAAATCCGGATTAAAAACTGAAATGTTGCTGAAATTCGCGAAATTACTGTAGCAGTTACTGTAGCAAAATCAAATTTTTTAAAATTTTAGATTCGGCCGGTATATCCAAATTGGGGAGGGGGGGGGGGGGGACCGAAAAGCAAAATTTTGGCGAATTTTCGATGGTTTTTTTATCCCTGCTCTAGTACCGAATAGCGAGCATAAATTCTGCTTACCAAACCTCTTGCACGTACGTGCACCAACATGATGATGAATCTGGCAAAACTATGCACACACAGCCTGGCTCTGACACGCATGCTAGAACTCTGGCATGTTCTTGGGCTCACAGCGCTATATGTGTCAGCCAGGCTGCTGGTACATTTGTTGTTCATGGATAGAATTGCTAGTAGGGTGCTCTCGCCATCCAAGTTTTTAAGAGTTATTTCCTCTTAGCATAGACTAAGAAGATGCTAAAAATGAGTAGATTACCTCTATTTATTATCGCTAAGCACTATATTCAATGCATGCATTAGGAAAATATAAAGTAAATATGGATATTTATTTGGGATTTAGGGGGAACATCACACTAATTAATTTTGTATTAGAATATACAATACACTCTATATCGTTAGATAAGATCATTCAAAAAATACGTCAAATAAACTTAGATAGAGAGTATTATATATTTTCACCTCATAAAAACAGGATCTTCGAGGGACAGAAGGTTCTGGATGCGCCATTGATCCTAAGAGCATCTCCAAGAGGAGCTCTAAATAGGTTGCTAATTGTAATTATAGGGCTTTGATGAAAAAAAAGCACTCCAACAGAGGTTGTATTTTGAGAAAAATTATCAAAATAGGTTTAGGACTCGGAGTCCTGTTGCTATATTTAGCAACGCTCCTCTCCGGTCCTAAAGAAGGGATGAATGAAGAATTGGAGATTTAGGGTCTAATTGCTGGAGTCAATAGCTATCTTGGATCCTAATTTTTTTAGTTTAGACCCTATTTTGAGGTATAGGACTCTATTTTAAGGCTTGACTATTGGAGATGCTCTAACACCCAGCTGTGTCTATTACGCTCTAAATGTACTTGCAGGCGAGCAAAGGTGCGGTCATACGGTTCTACGAAACCCTAAGGGCGGAGCTGGGGTCTGACGTCCGCGTCACCGTCCTCATGCCGGGATACGTGGTGTCCAACCTCACCATGGGCAAGGGCATCCAAAAGGATGGCAATGTCGGCATCGACGAGGAGGCTCGCGATGTACATCCTTGAACCAACTATTTCTTCTGATCGATGCCGGTTGTTTCTCGGCTAACAACAAATTGACAGTCTTAATTATTGAACTGCATTGCGTGATTTTGGACGTACGGTAGATAAATGTCGGACCGCTGCCGGTGGGGAAGACGGAGTCGCTGGCGAAGGTGGTGGTGGCGAGCGTGCGGCGGGGCGACTACTACGTGACGTGGCCCGGGTGGTACTGGCCGTTCCACATGGTGATGTGCGCCGCGCCGGAGCTCGTCGACTGGTTCTCCAGGACGTTCTACGTGTCCAAGTCCAGCGCCCAGGACGGCGGCGCCCTGAGCAAGAAGATCCTCGAGGCCGTCGGCGGCAAGAAGTTCCTCTACCCCGAAACCATCCGTTCCCAAACCATCGCCGCTAACTGAAGCTAGCAGAAATTGGCTATATATATATATATGGATGCATGGTTTGTTAATTTAGCACGACAGTTAAACACCGGGGGGGAAATGGGTGCATGGATAGTGTTTTCTTTTTTTCTTTTCTTTTGGGTTCTTAATTTCTTTCTTTTATTCCTCGCAGTGATCAATGTGCTGCTAATCGATACGAATGTTTAGTTGTTTATTGGTGGTACACCCTATGATAAACCGGGGCCGGGTGTGGGTGCAAATGGTGTATTATCTAAACGAAACTATTAATTTGTTGCTCGGAAGAAGATCTAAAATAAATTGGATCTGCAAAATCTCATGTGCCAATTGAAATTGGATTTAGAAAATCACAATACTTGATTGCTTTGGCAGATTAAATAGTGATTCTATACTTTTCCTCTCAATACAAGTTGCAAAAACTTAAGGGTGTGTTTGGTTGTTTGTATCAAGTGGTACATGTATCAGATGTTTCGAGAAAAAAGTCATCCATGTGTTTGGTAGTTTGAATGGAATCATCTTATCTTGGATGGTGAGATACAAATTTGAGGAATATTTTTTATAGATGTTGAACCATTCCATTTACCCAAAACAATGAAACTAAATGATACAGAATCATCATATTCCATTCAATCTCGTCCCACCAACCAAACGCACCCTAAATAAGCGAAGGGGTAAATAATAACTATTTATTTTTTTATTTATGCTTTAATACTAATGTAACTTAAAAAAAAGTATAGAAGCGTCTTAATTTGGTGAATATTTTTTTCTTTTGCGAGTAAGTTTGGTGAATAATATCAATCATAAATAATGCTAGAATGGCATCTTCTCTCATGCATCGAGAAGTTAACTCCTTGAATTGTTCAGTGTCTGTTTTTATTCGAAGGAATTTAGTAAGGAAAAAAAAAGGGAATCTCATTCTTATTAGATCTTGCACTGTAGCTATGTTCGAAACGCATAAATCAGGCGACTGAATTCCCTATATTTACTGTAGCATCCCTTAAAGTTGTATAAATTTCAAACGAATCTAAACGTCCATTCCTACCTTATTCCAAAGGTCCCTGCGTTTTAAATTTAACCCATCCAAACACTCGTTCCAATAGAATTTCTGTGTTTTCTCATCCTCTATTTTGCACATATATTTTTATTTTATCCATTTGTTTTTTTTTTCTATTCTTGTGTATTTAAAATAGACCCTCAGCCTGTTCACGTTGAGCTGTGCTGTATCATGTTCTTGTTTTTCATGGTCTGTGTTTTCTATGCACTTTTATCCTCTTTGTCCTGTATAGTGATGATGATCAATTCCCTTCTTCCAAACCTCTGAAGGGGAGACATAATTAATGTGTTTTTAATTTTTAAAATTATGACGACATGGATAATCATACTTACTCTACATAGCTTGTGTCTATGTATAAAAAAAATTTCTCTGTTTCAGTTACAGAATAGATATGTTGTAACAATTTGGCCCAAAATTCATTTACTGCTCAGCCCACCATAGGGCGGACTAACAAACTTAGAATCCTACTTATATTTTTATCTTTGTTTCATGTAAAAAAGTTAATCCGGAAGTGTTTTGTATGAACCCAATATACATTATATGCTGACCACAACTCCACATAGACCACCTTATTAATAGGACGTGTACTATGTTCACCCTTTAAGAGCTGACACTCTCTACAGCATATCGTATATACAGAAAATGCCTAGAACCACCTCTCGGTATATGTTCGTGTATCCAATGTCGATGCATATGCCATGCCATATATCCACTCCAGGGCCACACGTGCCAAGCATTATATGCCCACCCCCCTGTCCCTTATGTGCGCTCTCATGCAGCAAAGGTCGATACTTTGATACCATATGTAACACCCTATCTCAAAATTCACTCAATACCCACCCTACCATGGGGTGGACCCATACACGTAACACACTTATATTTTTGTCATCGCTTAGTACAAAAATGCTAATCCGAAGATGCTACTTTTGGACCAACAAATAATATTATAGACAAGCAATGTAGGGCACCACACTTACACTTTCATCCTCACTTAATGTAAAAAGATTAAACTGAAGATGTTACTTTTGGACCCAACAAACATTACAGACAAGTAAGGCGGAACTAACCCACCACACTGTAGTCTAGCGATTTTATAGTAAGTGGAAATTGGAGCATGTTAACAAGCTTGAAATTAATCAAGTGAGTAAACATCGAAAAACCTAAATAAAATGTTCTCTTCCACTATGACAGGAGCATTACGCATCGAAATGTTGGAATTACAGGCCTTTTTAGCTCAGGAAGAAAAGTGAAACGATGGAAACACTAAGGGCTTGTTTGGTAGAGTTTCAAATCCTAATTCTTTAGCTTCACCTCCTGATTCTCTATAGAATCGATTCTCTGGTGAAAGTGATTCCTATCTGAGAAATAGTTATGAATTTGGTGGGGAGGTTCATAATTAGGAGGTTGTGAATCAGGTGGAGAGCAGGTTTTTTTTTGCTCCCAGGCTGCAAGTCAAAAAAATATGAATCACTTCCTCGGATTCCTATGTAAAGCTGGTTGATTTTTTCTTGTTTAATAGAGCTCCTCAGTTTCTCATAGGGAAGCTAAAACTGAAAGCTCTGCCAAACGCACCCTGAGGCATGCATAGACCACGTCTTAGATCACACATTAGCTCGGCTGGGGTACATTTTACAAATTTGTCTTTAACTTATATAGATTCTAAGAAACATATACTCTGGTTTTAGCTTGGTTCTAAAATAAGATAAGAGCTCACATCATACGAAGTTTGGCCACAACCTGTGATGGGCTGATGGCGTGATGTAAATGTAAACACATGCTAGGTACGGCCGGGATAATAGGCTGATCACTTTCGATAGGAAATCATCGTTTATATACCTAGCCCTGTATATCTTTTTTTTTTTCAAATTTATCCTCTCACACATGCATTTGCAAAATTGCCCTCCCAACCTCTCTTTGAAAGGCGTGGAGCAACAAGTGGCACCTATCCCTTGCCGTCCCTAGGGAGCACAGAAGCTTGTCGACGCCACGGCACATTGGGCGATCGCGGGAGGAGCTGCGGCAGCACGCACAGGCATAGCTTCTCTCACGCTTGCTTGCCCTGTCACGGTGTCGGTCAGCTTCCATGCTCCCTAGACAAAATAGGGGATAGGTGTCAACTACGGCGCTTTTCGCTGTAGGTGAGGAGGCTAATTTTACAAATTAAAAAAAAAAGAGAGAGATGCAGAGGAAGCTGGTGGCAGGGCCGGCCTTTGTGTGATTAGAGGAGGTTCGGGCGGAGGGTCGATGAGTTGTGGACAGGAGAACGAACGGAGCGACGCTGAAGCGTTTTCTGTTGGGATGCGGTCGGAACTGCGGTACAACGTTCACGCGTTATACAGCGATCTCAGATGATGTTTTCGTGAGGTAAGGAGGCTGTCGTCGGGGAGACTACAATTAAGGTCTCTGCATATATCTTTAATTAAGCGCTGGTCTTGCACTTGATCTCTTCGATCTAGCTAGTACCTAGCTTGGAGGCTAAGCATGAATCACGTGGGATTTGCGTCTTTTTAGACACAAAGTGACCATCGTAACTATTAAATCGCAACAAAGCAACCAAGATTGAAATTGTTAGTCATAAAGTACGTATTTGCAGTGAGGAGAGCTAGCTAGCTTGGTGTCCTCAAAACTAAGAGTGACCGGAGGCCGGTAATATTATCTGCTACACAATGCCAAACTATAGCTTTTGCTAGTATAGATGTATGCCAATAACAATTGGAATCTTTTATGTCTAGAGCTAGCGCTCCATGACTTTCTGTTGCATACGTTCTAAAACACGTCTATCTGTGAATTAACGGATCGAGAGAGCATACTCAAAGATGTAATTTAACTAATTTAATCGTGAGTATATATATGCAAGTTAAGCTTCATATGGTTAGCTATACGTACTCAGCACACCTTCATTTATATATATACAAGAAGTATACATTTCTATCGTGTGGGCCACCCTTGGCCTCCATCGAATTATTGAGCTATATATTGCTTTGCATCTCTCACTCACCCACACGTACTTATCCATTAGAGAACTGTATCACAGATAACTACCTGGCTATATGCTAGCCACCCTGGACACCAACAACTCATGCAGGAATTATTCTCCTACGCTTGACCTAGCTAGCTTTCATAATCATGGCCCAACTGGTAGTACTAACACATGGGTTTAACAGTATGACTCACAGAAGCAAGCATTATTCCCTACATCTTTCACCATGCATTTGTGTGAGGACAACCAGCAGCAGCTAGCTAGCACTGGTCGTCCTCCAAGCTCCTGGGAGCCATCTGGAAGAAGTGATCCCAGGCGTACCGGAAGCTGACGGTGGCCATGCTGGCGATCCGGCCGCCGTCGTTCACCAGGTAGACGCCACCGTCGTCGGGGCGGAACAGGGTCGGGTCGACCTCCACCGTCGTGGCGAATCCCGCGCCGTCGAGGCGCAGGTTCCTGACGCCGCACGGGCACGTGTTCTTCACCTCCACCTCGAACACCGTGTCGCCGCGGCCGACCGTCGCGCCGGTGTTGATGGTATTCACCTGGATGCTCGACGTGCTGCAGCGTTGGCCGTTTGATCCTGTCGTTCGTACGTACATGCGTAACAGTAAATGATAATTAATTAACTGACATAAGAATCTATCTAAGTAAGTTGTGGCAATATATTATTGTCAAAAGAGTACGTACTAATTACAAAAACGAACAATCTTGCGCAGGTAAAAAAAATGTGTTCTCGTAATGAAGATTCGATATGTCATTCAAGTGGTAAAATCTGTCCATGAGTATTACAAAATTTGTGCCAGTGGGATTACAAGACGTAATTACCTTGCACAGAGACGATGAAGAGGAGAGTAATCAGAAGCTTGAGAGAAGTGGCCATGGTTCTACTTTCTAGCCTGGTCTTCCTTTTGGATGCCGGACTTGTGGAGTTCACTTGTGTCTCTAGCTGGCAGTTGCTGGTGACTCAGTTTCTGATGAAGTTGCAGCACGGCTGTGTTCAATTTATAGCGAAGAGCACGATCGGTAGGAATTTTGTAATACTGTTTTTGGATGTCTCTTTCTTGGTTCCCCATTGGCCCCAACATGGACGACCCTGTTTACTTATAAAATGACTTGTCCCTCCTTTCCTTCACACCTAAGCGCATCCATCCATGCTTGCATTGAAACTAGCAAAAGGGACAAAAGAAAACAAAAAAGAAAAATGAGCCAGTGCTAGCTTATTCCTTGCTTGCAGACTACTTTTAGTAAAACCATACAGCAGGAGTGATAGGCAAAATCTGTCATAACCCTAAATTATATTTACTTGTTACAGGTTCAGTACGCGTTGTAATTTTGTTATTCACGTGCAACTAGCAAGTGACAACAGTATGTTTAGCAACACATCCAAGATTCTACAATACGTACAGTCTGATCCTATTAACTTTGACTAAAGATATTGTGTAAATCATATGTTTTGAATATATAAAAATGAAATGATTGAATTTGTCATAAAAATACTTTATAATATTGCACTTTTACAATATTTTCCAAGCATTATCTCGTTAACTTTGAAACGTAAAAAAACATCACTTTTTAAAAACAGAAGTAGTATTTTCTTAAACAATATAAACGTCGTACACCTAATTCTACAGAATTCATGCATTGCTAAACTTTACGACAGAAAGTGGGTCACCTGACCGTGGCAACTAATTATGGAATGCCATGTCTTCCCGTCGTTCTTACATTGAGCATCCTTCCTACACTAAAGTGGACATGTATTATTTATAAGGCAAATTAAACTCGAATATATGTGTGTTTACTTGCATGCTACAATTGTATCCCACTGCGTACTATATATCTCGACACATACACCACCAGTTATTAACTTCTAGGCTGGCTATTAATTTGGCAGTTGATGATTTCATAACAAAGCTAAAAACAAGCTACAATATGTAATGCCTGCTCGCTTAAAACGAGGACGAGGGTGCCTTAGGTAGATTATATTGTATAGGAATCTTGGTCCACCATCAAGAGACAAAAAGAATTATTAATTAATTTCCTCTTACCTTTTTTTGGTAGAATTAACTAATCACTTTCTTAACCCCGAAGAAACACATGGAGTTCCTAATCTGCCGTTTGTCTGGTACACGGATGCCAGTGAAGAATTAATAGACTTGGTCGATTTGAATGTACCCAAATTAAAGAAGCAGATAAACATATCGTGTCGATATATGTCATCTTGAGCAAATGCTCAATAAGTAGCACCAATTTGATACAGAATCGAAATGTGCATGTCCAAATCGGATTTTAAAAGGATTTCGATCTCACTTAATTTGAGATGTATTTAAATAAAAAAATACTATAACCGGTGGTTTTGGCTTCCTTAAGAGCTAATCATCGAGAACGTACGTACGTGATCCTGCTAGGCTGCTACCACGAGGCGTGGGAAGCATGCATCGCAAAAGGGACTCCTCACTGTAAGAAAAGAATAAAGCGAAAAAAAGGAGATTAAAAAACAACAAAGTTCACACGCCAAGAACTAATTAACCATGTTTATTTAAAGCCAGCGAGCTTTGCTTCATTAGGGGGAGTACGGACATACATGGGAAATTAACTGCGGTGCATATAGGGTGAAAACCAGCGAACCGTGAAAACCATGTCTTCGAAGTACTCAAAATTCCAAAAAAGAAAACAACATGTGGTGGGGTTGGGGGTATTCTTTAACTATGATAAATTTTAGGATCAAACTTAACCTCATTTGTAAGATATGAAAAGAGAAATGCTGAGTACATTAACAATTGGGCTCTATCTGGTATAAGATTAAAAAATGGGAACGCTCGTGCGTTCCCCCCAAATCCCCAAATCCTCGTGTGCGATCTCCTCAATCCCCGTCGATTCCGCAGGTCATTCGCCCATCCGCAGGCCATCCTCCAGCCCCTCGTTCCCTGCCGCTTCCCGCCCGGGTTCCCCTTGGGCTGCTGCTGCCATCTCCCCGCAGCGGGTCTCCTGGGGCTCCGACGACGACGTCAACCTCCTTTCCGATGGTGGCTCGAAGGAGTTGGCCGCCCCTGGGTCTTGCTGCTCGCCCAGGGTGGCCGATCTCCGCGCCAAGGCTGGCTCTCTGGGGATTTGTCAGCAGCTCCCTATGGGGCCCGTTTCGGCGCCCCAACCACCTGCTTTAATGGCGGTTGCCACGCGATGTATTCAACCTAGTGTTGCTCAACGCACCTTCCGTAGGCCTTCCGATGCGGTTGCCCCGAGTGTTCCTTGCCCTGTTGCGGTCCAACCGCGAGGACTCGGTGCTGAAGATCCTTCCTCCTCGGGCTGGCAGCAGGTCAGACCGAAGTACTTCTGGCGTAAAGACGAATTCAAGGCCACCAACCAGCCTCGGCCGAACGCCCATGTCGCCCATCCGCGCGGTCTGTCTGCTCTCCTTAAAGACCAAGCCAGGGGGAGATGTTTCAGGTGCCTGGAGGTGGGGCATTTCGTCGCCACCTGCATCAAACCCCCCAAATGCCTTCTCTGCAAGTGCTTCGGCCATAGGGCGCGAAGCTGTCCTAGGTTCCCTGCTAGGGGGTCTCATCCGCAATCTTCGCGTCCCGTTTTTCCGCAGCCTTCGCGGCGCGATGCACACCTCGCTCTTCAGACCGGGAGGTGACAGACCTGAGTTTGCTCGTCGCCATTTTCCTTTGTTCCCTTCGATTTCCAGCCGTGAAAGGGATTTTTGTAGGTTCGCGGTGCTGGTTTACACCCTGGGTGATCAGCAGACCTCGGTTCGTCAGATGCAGCGGCTCCTGGCTGACCACTTCTTGGTGAACAAGGATGATTTCAACGTGGCTGTTGATGAGGCCAGAAGCTATTTCGTGAGATGCAGCTCGGTTGAACTGCGCAACGCAATGCTGGCGGATTCCCGGTTTCTTCATGAGGGCATCGACATAAAGGTGGTGCCCTGGTCGCGGCATGTCCAGGCGGAGGCTGCTAGGGCCAGGTTCGAGGTTCACCTCTGCATTGAAGGTATCCCCGCCACGCCGGGTTTGTTCAAGCCGCTGTTCTCTCGCTCATGATTGGGCTCGCCAGGCGGAGTTGGATGAACCGATGTCGGACAATGAGACGGCCTGCCTCTGTCTTTGGGTCAGGCTCGTGATGCGCGGCGTTTTCGAAGACGGCCACCATCTACATTGAGGAGCCTCACACCAGATCACCTCCTTTCGATGACTTCCACGAACTTGGTATTCAAGGACCTCACGGAGAGGCCACCGCCAGATGCTTTCTTCTGAGGTTATCACGCGACGTTGACTGTGTTCGATTTTGAGCCTCCGGACGATGCTCCTGCACCTGTCGTTGCAGGCCTAAGCCTGGGGCATAGCGATGTCAGCGGCGAGGCTTCGATAGCGTCCTCTGAGGATGAGTGGCCCAGGCGTCATGTCTATGCCTGGCAGCTCGGGGTGGTTGACGGCGCTTTGCCTCCCCGCGGATCGGTGCACTACCGTTTGCAGTCTGAGTCGAGATCGCTTCGCGCGCGGTGGGCCGGTGGCCGCTGTCAGCGTCTGGTTGGGACGCCCCCCACTGGTGGTTAGCAGGCCGCCACCACGGTTGCTCTGGCCTTGGTGGCTCTTCTAGGCAGGGGGGTCCTGTGTCCCATAGCAGGAGATACCAGGGGCCTGGGAGGCGCTCGCGTGCCTTGCTGGGCCACGCCCGGGTCTCGGCGGGGCTGCTGGGAGCCTTTCCCGCGACTGATGCTGATCCTGTGCATGCTGATGATCCCGTGGTTGCTGCTAATCCCGTGCTTGCTAATGATCCTGGGCCTTCCCAGCTCGACATAAGCCAACCTGTCTGTGATGAGCGGGCCTGTAAGCGTTTGTGTCCTGCCGCGCCGGCTGTTCCTCATTCCACGTTTCCAGAGCAAGACATGCTAGTCTCCAGGCTTGGTGATCTGCTACTGCAACCCTCTAGGGAGGACCCGATGGGGGACGAGTTATTCTGCAGTGTTGGCCGGGGCGGAGGCGTTCAGGTCCCCCTGCCTACTTCGGCCACGGCTCATGATCCGGTCGGCGTTCCGCATGGTGACCATTCTGTTCGCGTCACGGGGGTCAAGGAACTGCTTAGCTCCCTCAAGATCGGCTTGCAGGACCAGATTTTGCCTGACATTCACTGCAGCCCGCCCAAGAAGCCAGGCGCTAAGTTCCCTGGCCGTCGCAGTGCGAGGCTTGCGGGAAAAACCAACTCCAAGCTCTCCGCGACACAGAAGGCTCAACATCAGCTAGCGAAAAAGCTTGGAATCTTGTCCTCAAATGATGTCTTTGATGAAGATGCGTTGCACCGCTATCTCCAGCTCTTCCACAACCCTCTCCCGGCCGGGGCTCTGGACGCCCTTGCTGACCTTTTGGGGATTTCTGGCCGTTCGGATCTCACTGCTGCTTTGGGGGCAGCCGCGTCGGAGTCCCAGCTTCCAACATGATTGAAGTGTGTGCTCATCGTCAGTCTTTGGGTTCGGCCGGTGTTCTCTTATGCGGCCAGGGTCTTCTCTCTTGTTGTCTGTATTTTGCTGTTCTCGTTGTGGTCCATCTGAAAGTAGTGTTGTCGTTGTCATGTTTGTGTCCTGGCAGTTCCAGGATAGTTGCTCCTTGTTGTATGCTGCTGAACAGGCGACTCGCCATCTGTTGTTACTGCTAGGTGTTGGTATCTCTAGGTTGTTGGTTGTCGCTTTTTGTTAGTGAACATGATGTTTGTCTCACTTGTCAGTTTGTAAATAAAAACTATGTTCAGTATGTTCAGCGCGGTGGTATTGCCAGCTGTTGCTGTCATTTTCAGTGTTTGCTCAGGTCGCGGCTGAGGCAAATCCACAGGTGCTCCAGCTCTGCGTTCTGGGCCGTTCTGTTCGAGCTAGTGTTGCCTCCGTGGGTCGTGTTGCCGGCCGCCGACCAGTGCTTTTTGTCATGTTTTTTCCCTCAGCTCGCAGGGTGCTGGACTTACTCATCTCCATGCCTCCAACAGCAGACTGCTCTTATCACAGGTTCATCTGATTATCTCAGTTCAAGCTTTTTGCCAATTGGTGCATGGGACCCTCAGTGCCAGGCAGCAAACAGCGCAGGTGCACCCCTAGTGTGGTCAATGGCTCAGCACAACACAAGGATACTGAGTTGGAATGTCAGGGGATTGAACAACATTGCTAAGCAGGCGGTCATCAGAGAGTTGGTCTGCCAGAGCAGGGCGACCATTGTTTGTCTCCAGGAGACAAAGCTTCAGGTCATTGATAGTGTGGTGGTCCAGGCCCTACTGGGAGAATTATTTTCTAAAAATTTTGGTTTCCTTCCAGCGGAGCAGACCAGAGGAGGAATTCTTTTGGCCTACTCATCTCTTCACTTTCAGATGTCTAAGATTCATGTAGGTGTCAACTCCATCTCCGCCACTGTAACTATGAAGGATGACGGGGTCCAATGGTCTTGCACAGGTGTTTATAGGCCTCACCAGGAGGGCGCAAAGCTCATGTTTTTGCAAGAGATCATGAACCTTCGGGGACTTATGCATGATGGTTGGCTCGTTCTTGGGGATTTCAATATGATCTATCGGGCGGTTGATAAAAACAATGGCAATCTCAACAAAAGACTGATGGGGGCTTTTTGGAATATGTTGAATGACTCGGAGCTTAAGGAGATCAGGCTCAACGGTCGTAGTTTTACTTGGGGAGATGGAAGGGCAAACCCAACTCAATCTCGGATCGATCGTTTTTTTGCCTCCTCTGAATGGGACAGCATCTTTCCTGAGTGTTACCTTCAGGCTTGCTCTAGCCTCGTCTCTGACCACTGTCCTCTGCTTCTTTCTAGTCGGTCAAAGCCCACCTGTGTTTCATGGATTCGTGTTCGAGAGCTTCGGATCAAAATGCCTAACTTCACGCAGTCGCTCAAAGACGCTGGGATGAACCGTCCAGCGAGGATGCTTTGGCGCAGTGGCATACGGTTATCGAGAACGGCAAAAGCTCTCAGGTCATGGAGTCGCCTTTTGTTGGGAGACATAACCATGCAGTTCCATATGGCCGCGGAGATCATTTTTCAACTCGATAGGGCGGAGGAAGCTCGTCTTCTTTCGACCCCCGAAGGGAGTTCAGGGCCAAAGCCCGATACAAGTTATTGGGTCTCGCGGCCATCAAGCTAATCGTCTCGGACATCGCTCCGGGATGATGCACATCAAGGAGGGATGCTAACTCAAAGTTTTTCACATCAAGACGAACGCCTCAAAGAGGAAAAACCATATATCTGAGATTGTATCTCGACAGGGTCTTCGCAAAGTTTTTTCGACAAACAGGAAGAGCTCAGCAGGCATTTCTTTCTACAGCTAGGTACAAAGAAGACTCGCACGCACCGCTTCAACTGGGCGGCTCTTGGCTTAAACCGGCAGGACTTGCATGTCCTCGAAGAGCCTTTCCACTGGATGAGATTGAGGACATCGTATTCTCCATGCCAACCAAAAAGGCCCTAGGACCGACGGGTTCATAGGTCTCTTTACAGAACTATTGGGACATCATCAAAGTGGACCCTCTGCGCAGTTTTTCAAGAGTTGCATGGCTTGAATGGCCACTTGTGGAGGCTCCTCAACTCGGCGAACATTGTGTTGTTGCCTAAGAGACAGATGCTACGCACATTGCGCACTTCAGATCCATCGGCCTCATCCATAGCATAGGAAAGATTTTCTCTAAAGTGCTTGCGCCTGTGTTGGCGCCTTTCCTTGAGTCCTGGTGTCAAGACATCAAAGTGCTTTCACAAGAAAAGGTACATTCATGACGATTTCCTGTTCACAAGAAATTTGGCTGTTGAGCTGCACAAGAAAAGAATCCCCTCTCTGTTCCTCAAATTGGACATTGCAAAGGCTTTTGACTCGGTCAGCTGGGAGTTTCTCCTCGACTTGCTTGAGCATGTCGGCTTCGGGCCGCGTTGGAGGGAGTGGGTATCTATGATCCTGGCTTCCTCTTCCTCAAGAATTCTTCTGAATGGCATCCCAGGCCCCTCGTTTCAGCACAGGAGGGGGTTGAGATAGGGTGATCCCTTGTCCCCCATGCTCTTTATTCTAGCAATGGACCCTCTCCAGCGGTTAATTGCTAGGGCGGCGGACACGTCTATCATTTCCTCCATCCCGGCAAGATGGGCTTCAACAAGGGTTTCTCTTTACGCGGATGACGTGGCTATCTTTATGAGACCAATTAGCGAGGAGCTCAAAGCAATCCATGAGATCCTTATATTTTTTGGAGGAGCCACAGGTCTTCATACAAACATTCAAAAAAGTGAGGTCTACCCAATCAGGTGCGACGCGATTGACATGACAATAATTTTGCATGATTTCCCTGCCAGATTGAGCTCATTCCCATGCAAGTATCTAGGGCTCCCCCTCCGCCCCTCGAGGCTTAAAAGGTCGGATCTGCAACCCCTTATTGACAAGGCGCGAAGTCGCCTAGCAGGTTGGAAAGGGAGGTTGTTGTCCAGGGTAGGCCGATTGATTTTAATAAACTCGGTGCTTACATCGCTGGCGGTCTACCACCTAACGATCTTTCCTTTCGGCACTTGGGTCAATAAGAGTTTGGACAAGCTTCGCCGTAGTTTTTTGTGGAAAGGCGACCAGGAGTGGACACTGTTTGGTCAATTGGAAAAGGGTTTGTCGCCCAAAAAGTCTAGGAGGATTGGGCATGAAAGACATTAACAGATTTGGACGGGCTCTCCGGTTACGGTGGCTCTGGTTTGCTTCGAAAGGGCATCATAGACTTTGGGCTAGATCCACGCTTCCTTGTGACGCCACAGCCCGTCCTTTGTTCAGTGCAGGTACTACTATTTCAATAGGGTACGGCGCAACTGCCAACTTCTGGGAATCCAAATGGCTTTAGGGCTGATCGCCGGCGGACATTGCTCTGTCATGTTACGACTAACCAGAAGAGGTCGGGGACGGTAAAGAGTTGATAGCGACGCCGCTTGGATCCGCCCTTTGCGCCGGATCACAAACGCACGCAGACTACTGTGAGTTCTTTTTCTATGGCTCGCTCTTCAACAGTGCGATGACCACACGCCCGTGATAGCGTCACCTGAAAGTGGTCGCCAACAGGGGAATACTCCGCCGGTTCGGCTTATAAGGCACAATTCGTCGGATCCACAGTTGACCTCTCATACAGGATGATTTGGCAGGCTTCGACGGAAGGAAAGTGCAGGTTTTTTGCGTGGCTTTTCGTGCATGACAGGATTCTGACCGCGGACAGGCTCGCGATGAGGGGGTGGCCGCATTCTACCATTTGCGTTCTTTGTGGCACGGAGCCGGAAACATTCAACCATATGCTGCTGCTCTGTCCATTCGCAAGACAGGTTTGGCGGGCGGTCCTAAGCCACGCCAAAGCCGGGCAGGCGCAAGGGCGCCGTTGGGACAGTTTGATAATGTCAGTTGGTGGACAAACACTCGGCGACAAATTCCCCGACACAGGCGGAAGAATTTCGACGGGGTTGTCGATATAGTCTCGGAACATTTGGAAAGAGAGAAACAACAGATTTTCAAGAACTCCTACCCGACGGTGCAACAGTGGCCGACGCTGCCGCCAGACATTTGTAACCGCCAGATGTCTTTCGGGATGACCTAGTGTTTTCTAGAGAATTATTTTTAGGTGTTCCTAGGTTGGACCCCCGGGTTTCTACGGGGGTTGTATCCCCCTCTCTTATCTCTAGTTTGTTTTGTTTCAGTCCCTCTTTCCCCTTCTGTGAACTGTTATGTGCTTTTGCCCTATTTTAATGCATTTGGCAGAGCTCCAGTCTTCTCTTTAAAAAAAAGAAAAGGAAATGCGAATTTGATAAGGTTTGCATGGTCAAAGAACATCGATCTGACCCTACATAGTTTTTTTTGCAAATTTTAAAAACTTCAATACGTACATGATTTTCACGGGTTTACGACATTCAGATGGTTTTCACGTACCGTATATATGTTCGTGAATGCTGCCACCTAGGATAAGTACGGTGGAAGCACACATGAGCTAGCTCTGTTCCATCACTAATTGTTAGCCTCCAGCTTACTGTTTCGTGTTTCGATCTATCTCAAGATTGGTGGTCTACCCAGCCTAATATTCCCTTCATCTCCCTCGTCTCGCTCCTCCTCAAAGTGCATATAGCCATCTCCATCCCCACCTCACCATACCATTGCTGCTTACCATCCAAAATCTGGCCACCACCGGCGCATCAAAAACTATATATGCATGGTTGGTGTAGAGGCAGTTTGGGGGTGATCTCCAAAATAGTATCGGAATTTTGCCGGAGCTGTCGAGTGTCGGCAGAGGATGCATCACGATCCAAGTCCAATGCCAAATCGTTCGTCAGATTTTTCGAATGTTAACCCAACAATTAGGTCAGCTAGCACTATATGCGTGGTTGACCAATAGTGTCAGTCTTTCAGAACCAGAATTTCTGTAGACGTGAATCTGTAGGACAAGGCTGTACTAGCGAGTATATATCTTGATTCTTGACTACTAGCATTTTTCTTTTCGGAAATTACATATATTGACTACGCTTATTGGCTGCTCTCGATCTTTCTTCTCGGTCACTCTTTTGTGAAGCAAGGAGCATTAGCATTTGATCCCTCATCATTGCTGTGCTTTATGCATGAAAATGGATGAGGATTTGGTAGAGCAGCACAACAAGCAGATGCCTTCGGCAGTTGATTGGTCCGCCAAGTTGCGCTTCTTATCTGCGGAGCAATCGATATGCTTCTTGCATGGTCTTCTGGAATTCTCTAGTAGTAAGTACATTTATTCCACGACTGCCCGTTGACCCATGGAAAAAAATCGCTCATACAGATGAATTAAAGAAGTAGAAAAATAATTTTGATAATTATATAAAATCATTATACATGAAGCTATAAGTCCCAGATCTAATTTTATTTTATTTTTGCCAAAATAACCTAAAGTCAATATAATAATGGCATGTTAGTAAATATGATCATATCCCACCTGATTGGACCGTTAATGGGTTAATTGGTCCTATTGGTCCGTGTGCGGTGCTAGGGGCTACACGGCTGTTTATCTCGTGGCTAGGGCCCTAGTCTCGATCTGTTTCGGTAGCGGAGAGTCACAAGTGTGCACGCAGAATGTGGTGGTGTCCTGTTGACTTCACCCCCTCTTTTCTCTCGGAGATGAAGAATGAAATAACCCAAAATTTTCAAAAATAGATTTATTGAATTTATTGAATTTATTTGAATTTGGCCGAATTTCCCAATTTCCTTGTGCCATTTTGAACCCTTTCCATTTGTGGCGAACTCCAAAATCCGCTTTCCTTTTTACTTCCCGCCCCCTTTGAATTCGATCTGGCCAGGCTTCGGACCATTCTGCGCGGCCCGATCCATCGCGTTCGCCCGCCACCTTTGTCAGTAGCCCACTCTACACGCCTTCGCCCAATTTAGCCGCAGTTGTCGTCTTCTTCATAACTACTGCCGCCTGCTACAGTTCTCTCACGCCGCCTGCACAATGGTCCCATCGCCGAGCAGCAGTGATGATGGCCTGCGCGCCGCCCATCCCATCGCCCTTACTCCCCGTCGCGTCGCGCGCGCGCAAAAGTCCACCCTCCAGTCGCCTCAAGCCCTCCTCTGCCCGTGCTCAGCTCTTTCTCTCTCTCCACCTCCGCGCGAGCTCCTTCCCGCTCAATTCCGGCTATAAAAGAGCTTCCCCTCCGTCGTTTGATCGTTCCCCGAACTCGCGGATCCTCTCTCTCTCTCTCTCTCTCTCTCTCTCTCTTTTTCCCCATTTCTTCCGCTCGCTCGTGCCCTCCTTCGCCCTCGCCGCGAAGCATCTTCCCCAGCTCCGGTCGTCACCGCTGCCCGGCCGCTTCCCTTTCTCCCTTCCCCTTTCAACCACTTCCGGATTCGCCGTGAACCCCTACCTTCTCCACTAGTCCATGTTTGCTCTCGAGCTCTCCTTCGCCATATCGCCCTCTTCTTCCTCAACTCCCCCTCGCCGCCTCCCTTCTTTCATCGACGGTGGCCCCCAACCGTCAGGTTCTCCTTCTCTCGTTGTCCGTGGGACCCGCGCCACTCTCTCTCGCTTCGTTGCCACTGCCCGATCATCGATCTCCTCCGTTTCCTTCGCGCTCACTGCGTGTGGATTACTCGCTCATGCCGTGGGCGGCCCGACCACTTTGCGCAGGAGATTTTGCCAGAGGCCATGATCAAGACGGCCTTGCGAATTCATTGTGCGACCTAAAGCTATTTTCGGTTTTTGATTTCCTTTCGGATTACATCTCGATTTAAAATCCAAAATTAATTTAAAGACTCGTAAAAATCTCCAAAATTCCGTAAAATTCCACAAAAATTCCCAAAAATCCAAAAGTAGCCAAAATACATATTCTTGACCGGTTCGAGCCACCGAGTCCAAAAATGATCTCCGTTTCGCCATACCAAGTCGAGAAAATTCCAAAATACCCACGGCTCCGCTCCTACCATTTTCTCTCCCGATCTTTTCGGTTTTTCTTTCTTCTATTGTTTTGATCGTTTATTTATTGGTTTCACCGTTTCGCTAGATTCGGCGTCGAGCAACCGTGGACACAAATCTCAAGCGAGAGCAGAGCGATCGTTGAGTCATCGCAGAAAAGAGCCGCTGGAACCGGATACCGACATCGATCGTCTCTCGCTAGGCAAACCTCTAACCTCGCAAGGCAAGTCACACTCCTTGAACATATTTGATCCCATTATTCCGTATAATTATCAGTATGTATTTAGTTATTACATTTGTCTGTAAATAGAGTAGAAATCTAAAAAGGAGCTAGTTTGGAAAGACTTGACTAGTTAAACCCACTCCCTTGTTAAAACCCTGTTGACTATGCCATATTCAATTGTAACCCTAGGTTATCAATAATGAACTAACATAGGTTAGCCAAATTAATAAACATTGCTTTTCTTTTTATTATTTAAAAACCCCCGGGTCTTGACTCGAGGCACATTTATAAAACTTGCTACGGTTTGGGGGACAGTATTGTGTGGACCATGGAAGGTGGATGCTGGCCCAATCCCCAAACCGATGACAAGCCCAGTGTGGTGTGGAAAGGGTACAGGAGGTACCGGTGATGCGGTGTGCGTCGGGCTTGTCTTCGGCAATTAAGGATCAACCCCTGGGTAAAGTAAATAACCCAGTCCCCTCTCAACCATAAGTTGGGTCGGTCAGCTCTGTTGGACATGTTATTAAATATGATCATATCCCACCTGATTGAACCGTTAATGGGTTAATTGGTCCATTGCGCCTTTGCCCTATTGGTCCATGTGCGGTGCTAGGGGCCACACGCCTGTTTATCTCATGGCTAGGGTTGCGAGCCCTAGCCTTGATCTGTTTTGGTGGCAGGGAGCCAGGGAGCCACAAGTGTGAACACAGAATGTGGTGGTGTCCTGTTGGTTTAGAGCAAGTATAGTAATATTATATAAGCGGGCTATAAGAGTCGCCACATCAGATTTGAGTGAGTTGGAGGAGAGAGGAGAGGAGAGAGAAGAGAAGCGGATCACAGACTAGAGAAATTACAGCAAAGACAGACTCCAAGAAAATTAGTGAGAGAACGAGAGGATGAAGGTGGGTCGTATTAATCTTTCAGTATATGTATAATTAACTATTATATGGGTAGAAATTTATTAGATTGGTATAGATGATATGTTAACAACATAAAACCGCTAACACCCTTTCTCGGAGACGAAGAAGCCGTGCCTACAGCAAATCAGCGCCTTCCCATCGTGCTAAAACCGACGGCGAAGTAAATTGGTTTGGACGAATCTAGCAATAATGTCGGTCGGTCCGACCGGATCTAGCCTCCCCAACCACGGCTTCGCGATCTCTTCCTCCACCCCATCGCGGAGACCTCCTGCTCCCTCTTCGCCTTTGGTGAGTCCCCGCCGTCCACCATGCCTCCTCTGTCCACCGCCGTGCTGTCGAATCTGGTGCCGCGCTACCTCCTTCCGCGATCAGATCTACGTTGGCGCACACACACACGTGAAGGTGGGAGCAAAAGCACAGATTTCTTGGGTATATTTCTTCTGCCTAACCGGCTTGAACTGCATGCTACAATTCTATATGGATGGGCTGTACTCGTCATCACGACACGACCCCTTCCTCTGGTACTACTGTCTCTCTCATTATCCTGGACGCTCACTACCTGTGTCCAGCTAGATGGTGCTCCCCTCTCAAACAAACCCATATCTGACAAAAAAAAAACCATCAAAATGCCCCCTTTTCACAGAAGAATACATATTGAACTGCTGCAGATGGGCAACCAAGGGTGTGTTTGACAGAGATTCAGTTTCGCCAGATTCGTGAATCTGATGAAGCTGAAAATTTTAGTTTCACCAGATTCGTAAAGCTGGAGCTGTGAGTACATTAAGAGTGTTTAGATATATCATCTTGTTTACATTTTAGACCAAAAATATAAACTTAGTTCACTTTATTTTAACTTACAAGTTTCAGATTTCTGGTAAAACTAGAATCTAGAGCTCTACCAAACAACCCTAAAAGCTTCTTTACTCACCCAGCCACTGAAAAGATCTTATCCAAAGAATCAAACATAAAAATTACACGGAAGGCACCCCCTCCCCTCCGTCCTTATCAGTCCCACCTTCCTTCCAAGAACTTGGAGGAAGAGCAAGAAGCAAAATGGACAGGAAGAGGGTGGCCATTGTTGGTGCCGGTGTGAGCGGCCTAGCAGCCTGCAAGCACGCGCTCGACAAGGGGTTCAGCCCATTGGTATTCGAGGCCGACGGCACCATTGGCGGCGTGGGGACGCACGCCTTGGAGTCGACAAGGCATCAGTCGCCAACGGCGGCGTTCCGGTTCTCGGACTCGCCATGGCCAGCAACTGTGACAGAGGCATACCCAAGCCACCGTGAGGTGAGAATGACCTCCTCGGTGCATCAAGTTCGACAGCCGGGTGCTCGGCGTCGAATACGTTGGTGCGAGCGAGGAAGAAATGATGAGGTGGGAGCATTGATCTGGTAACATTGAAGTACGCACATTACAACCGTTGGGGATTGGGGTATCATAGTTAGCGGAAAGCCATAATCTGGACTATATCGTGTTCCGGGTTCCTACATTTGCACGCGCATGCACATGAACAAAGCTCCGAAATATTGCAGGGGTGTCTAGATGGACAGTGTGCTAGCTTCCATTTCATTTGCATTTTTGGTGTTTAGATTGATAGTAGGTAGCTAGGCAATAACAAAGCTGAGTCCATGTATCAACTTCATTCACATTGGTGGAAGAGAGGAGAATCAGATGAGAGAGAAATTGTCTAGTGACAATTACAGAAACTGAGAAACATCATCCTGGGCAGGAAGAATCTCAACTCAGTAAATCCTCTTGAACAATATAATAATGTATTACAAAGTGATCCCATCCTCTGTCACAGATTTTTCTAGTTGATTTTCTCATCCCGTGCATTGGAAGGAAAAGTGGGATCCCAAATATCCCAGAATTTACATTGCTGCTGAAGTCGCCAAGGTGAACGGTGAGTTCGATTAAGAGAAGCAACACCTCAATAACTAGCAACGATCTAGTCTCAGGAATATATGGCTGACACTTGTATTCCAATGCTGGTGTGGCTCAGCCATGCACCATGATATACAGAGCAAAGCACCGGAGGTTTCACAAGCTCGTCTAGCATATGGGGCATTGACCTTAGTTACTTCTATCTTAATCGCATCTCGCAGCTACTAGTTGATAGACATGGTGAAGGATTTTTGCATTGTATTTTGGCCACCGGACTCCCCCTAGGTAAATAATCACCTCAACTTGAAGCAGAATTTTGGAAACAATCGATGGAAAAATTTATTTTCAGATAAAGAACTTACTCAGAATGCGGTATTGAATCCGCAAAACTGAAAGTATATCTGTTGTTTCAGAGATGGGCGATTTCAAAAGTATTGAAACTTACCTCAAGCAGAGCATTCCTTTGCAGAAGGATGGGATGGTGCCTGGCTACAGCTTCTGCTTTGCCATGTCTTCATGCTTGATTGCAATGCTGCCAGAAGGGTTTTATCACAGGGTTGATGAAGGCATCATTATTCTCAGGAAATCCAAGAGGTTCGGCTTCTCTAACGATGGAATCATTCTGTAGGATGGAAACGAATACTTAAATGATTGGTCACCTGGAACGGACGGAGGCGGCGGTAGCGTTCCGGGCAACGGCGGCGACGGCGCTCCGATGGTTCTCCGGAGAAGTGGGCGAGCGCATCGCGTAGAACACGTCACGCCGATCCTTGAGGTGTGGATGTGGGCTGCTTTAGTTCTTGGACGGCGGCGGAATTGACGGCGAGGTGGCGCGGAGGCGGACGGAAGTGGAATGCTTCGATCCGGCAAACGAATGAGTGATTCGTTAACTTAATTGAGGGGAAAAAACTGGAGACGTTTGGGAACACCTGATGACGCGGTCGAACACGGTCGGAGCTCACTGGAGCGGGGGATCGGTGTGGGGCTCGCGGCGGCCGGGCGCGGGGAATACGTCCGAGGCGCGACGGCGTTGCCAGAGAGAGAGAGAGCTCGGCGATGGGCAAAATGGAATGCGTGCGATACATTGATACCGATGTTCCCTTTTATAGGGCGAGGGCAGCATCGGAGAGGGCGTAACGCCGGCGGAGAGTGCGGCGGCCGAGCGAGTAAAGGCGAGCAAATGCGCGTTAAAGTAAGCAGTAATGTCCGGTATTGAGTGCGGTGTAAGCAGAGGTGATCAATGGTCTTGAATGCGCACTAAAAGGAGAAGAAACGGTGGACGTTTCGGAGCTCTAGCGGTTGGAGAGCTCGGTCGGGCGTGGCAGGAAGAAGGGAGAGGAGAGGGATGACATGTGGGGCCCGACGTCAGTGAGAGGCAGAGAGAGGAGAGAGGGGACAGGTTGGGCCGGAGGGGAGAGGGAGAAAGTCCGGCTGGCCAGGCCAGAAAGTAGGAAATGGGCCGGAAAGAAAGGGGTTCGGCCCGAGAGAAACTGTGTTTTTTAATTTAATTTTAGATTTAAATTAATTCCATAAAATCTAAATGGCTTTTAAAAAATAGCAAATAGAGTTAAAAATTTTGACAAAATCCACATAGATTTCCTGTAACATTTTTAACTAAAAATTATTTATAATTTAAATTTATTTTTATACTTAAATTACTTTATAATTTCAAAAAATAAGGAAGGCCTTTTTAAAATCCAGAAAATTCAAGGAAATAACATAAAATGAGAAATATTATTAAAAATCTAGAAAATTGAATTATTCTTTGAAAAATCATGAAATCAAATAAAATAATTTTTTATTTTTAAATAATTTCTACCACTATTTTAAAGGCAAAAACTCTAGAGCATTACAAGGATTTTTTTTGTTGCGAATCAAAGAGGATCCATTATTAAAGTCACAAACTATATGCTAATATTAGAGATGGAGTGCAGGAATCAAGTTGAATTGTGCCCGCTTTCCTTGGAGAGATGAATTCATGTAATGTAACGATTCCTATTTTTATATAAATGAAAAAATAGAAATCTCATGCATACAGACTAGTCCCATGATCAGTAGCTAGCATACATATTTACAATAATTGATATCACATCTATATTCTTTATTACAAATAATAATGGTAATTTACACAATAAAGTCTTTAATACGAGTAATGCAAAGGAAAAAATCGAAAGTCTTGTGGTGTGTCCATCCAATCTTTAGGCAATCGACAAAATATAATCCCTAGAAAAACTCGTTAATAATATTCCCGCATCCTGCGTCAAAATATATATTGTCTGGAAGTACGCTAACTTCACCTGAAACAACGAATAAGCAAAGGTGAGTACTTTACGTACTCCGCAAGTTTTTTTCAAAACCTATAATATATGCAGGACATTTCAAAGAAAAGGTTTCTACGGTTAATTTGCATAAAGCCAATTTGAAATGTAAATACGTAAGAGTAGATTACAAACGAAATTTAAATAAAAACAATTTAATAGTGAAAATAACATAATGTAAGTACGAATAAGTAAATTTCACAAACCTAGGTATCATGAATATATCCACTAACCAATTTTTACCAACACCGTTAGAATTCAAAGTTTTATGAAAAATAAAAACATCTAACTAGTGTCAAGCATCAAGACTCCCATAACCGCAGAACGGCTTTTCAAATGTGCAATGCTAGTTTTAAGAAACTTAATAGGTTAAGAATATCCCATATTAGCACTTGTGGTTGTACGGTATTTCCAGTAATTGCCCCATATACTACGTGCACAACCTGCATTTCTAGCTATTGCCAGTAATTGCCCGCATCTAAACCATAGTTTTATTTTGATTTTTAACCAATCATTAAATAGTCATATCCAACCCCTTTTATCATATCCAACATTTTTAATTTACAAAGTTGTCTTCATTAAGCATGGCTAAGCATGACTACTAAAAGTGAATAAACTCAGATTGACATTAAGTATTGTCTATCTTATTCTAGAGTTATTAAGGTTCACAATCCATACTTATAAAGGAAGTTCTATGCAACTATAGGTATAACTACTAATAAACATAAAGTAGCAATTGCTTAATGAACATAGCGCATGTAATAAAAATATTTATAAAGCGGGATCAACATGCATGATCAAAGAGGGTGCTTGCCTTGCTCATTGTTGTCTTCAACGAAGTTGAAGCCGTAGTTGGTGTTCTTGACGATAGAAGTAGTGACGTCAGGTTCTACACGTCGTTCAACAACTACGGCGTTCTCGACGATAGAAGTAGTGACGTCGGGTTCTACACATCGTTCAACGAAAAACACAACAAATAACAAGTTTTCAATAAGGGCAAATAGAAATCAGATGGAAATCCAAATAGAAACAAGTCATAGCATACAGGTGAGGTTTAATAGCAAGATATAATCACTACATAAAAACGTTTTATATAGCTAAAGTGGAATAATACTGCTATGTGTAGGGGTTCTTATCTTAAGGTAGATCCTAATATATTTCAATTTTCCATTTTCATTATCGAGTGACACCGCTCTTCGTAGAGTAGAATCTTTGGGCTTTACTTCCGCCTTGTTGAGGGGTGACAAAGTGTTATGTCCGTCTTCTTGAGGTTGTCGGTGTAGACATTGTAGTCTTCTTTGGCTGGTCATGAAGAATAGTAGTGATATCTTGAACAACTTCCGAAGCAATTAGCGAAGATAAACTATCGGCGAGAATTGTTTTAAGGAAAGAGGAATTTGCTTACAAACCAAAATGAAAGTAGGGGTAAACTAGTCTAATTTAAAAAAATTAAAAAAATTGCAAAAATTTATGTGTTCAAAAAATGTTGAAAACCGCTCGCAAAACTATTTTTAACGAACAGTCAATTGGTGATCGGTTTTCACTTTGAAAACCAAGCGCTTTTGGTGAAAACTGCGTTTTTCGTTGAAAACTAAACGGTTTTCATTTTTTAATTCTTAACCCTTTAGTTTCTGACGATTTTCGAGCGATTTTTGCAGTTTTCGTATCATGAATTTTGAACTGGTTTTTCAAAAAAGATTTTAAAAACCCTGGCTAAAGCTCTGCTGCCACGAAGCCACACCTTTATTTGCCACTCAAGATACAACAACAACGATCGATCTTTTCATCCCAAGGAATAAAATTAATCCAATTAAACTTAATAAAATCTCTAAACCTTTAATTTTATGTTAAGATTTCAATACATAGATCGCTAATTTTCACGCACACCTATACAACATTAACTAAATGGATATAAATTTGCCATATAAGATAAGCTGTGAAAACAGTAGAAGACATAAAAAAGACAGAGATATATCTCTAACATGCTTACTTTATATCTTAGAGAGAGAGAGAGATCGAGGGAGGGAGAGAGAGAGAGAGAGAGAGAGCGAGAGTGGTAACATGGAGTAGTTGTTGGCAGGTTTAGATTACAATCTGAGCGGTGTGCTCATTGGAGTACGTAGGTGTGTTACTTGGAGGTTGCTCGCGTTTAGTGTCAGGCAGTCAGGCTTATCCGCTTATGGAGTTCAAACCTGAACTAATTTTTATGTTTGGCTTTCTGCAACCATTAATTGGGCCGGGGAGTGACGACAAAAAGGTTCATTGTTTAATGATGTTACTATACAGATAATTAACCCAATAAACCTTCTAATTATGCCCTTGGATTAACACTAATTAACCTAAGAGCTCGATAAAATTTGTAATATAGAGCCAATGTCATGCTGGAAGTGTCTGTACAAGTTTGAATTAAAATAAAACGGGTAAGAAATTTAAATATATATATATACATTAATATATTATTTCCTATTAAAATTCAAATTCCCAAATATTGCATTATCCAGGATTAAATGTATAATTTCTGAATTGATTTCTAAAAACTAAATTTTTGAATTGTCAAAATATACAATGTTAAAAGATTAAAACTAAAGTTTTAAAATAACACTTCGGTAACAAATTAAAAGTGATATTAATTGAAAACCAAAATTTTCAAAACTTGTTAACACTAAGAAAGATTAATCAATAAAATATAGCCAGTGTGGATGCACTGGTTGATGACTAGTAGAGTAAATTAAAGGGAAAAGGACAAACGGGTGCAATTTTTGGCACCATAATTCCATAGCAAATTTACCAGCTTATTTTTCCCAAAACCTGCACTAGCACTGGCAAATCTAGTATAGGGAGTTAGGGACATGGGTGTACAGTAGACCTAAAATGTTTTGTGTGTGTATATAATAGGACCAAATCAGCATATATGTTTGTCATCAACTAATTTCAGCCCATATCCATTCTCACACATCTCCCCTCCTCAACTGGTTTTCCCAACCCATGAGTGAAAAACCCACACCTCTCATTCCTTAGCCAAGCAGAGCATATTGCACAACACAATTAACCCTAGCCAAAATTCCCATTTTTTTTGTCTCTCATGTTCTCTCTCTTTCCCTCCCTCGCTCGGCCTTGAGATGATGACCAATGGCACCCTTCGACAAATAGGCGGACGGAAGGATAGGGGCTGAGGCGACAGCTAGGTTACCGATCAAATAGTGACCTTGGTACCGTAAGTATAGTTGCATAGAGCAAATATCGGTGGGCTATCGACTAGAGTACAGAGGTATTCGCATATTGTCTTGCTGAATGTTGAGAACTAGAAATGTTGATAAAGTGTGAATCACCGAGATTAATTCGTTGATTGTGTAGATATAGAGCTTAATAAAATGAGGATGTAGTATATGTAGATTTGAAAACTTTGTAGAATCGATCGGAAAGACACAAAAGAAAACTACAACTACTACCTCTACACCCAAACCAATATTTGAAGAAAGAAAATTTGTTTTTGGCAGTTAATTTTGTGAAAGAACCAATTAAATATAATGAATGATCAATTTTTTTTCTGCAAGTTAGTCATAAAACCATAATATCTCACTTTAAAGTTATGGATTCTCGTGAATCAATTTGTAATTTTCCTTAATTATTTTGTGAATTTATGATATATTCATATCTTGTAACAATTTTTGTACTTTAATTTTTGTTGTTACCAACTTTAAATTTTTATATCGAACAATATTTCGGTTAACTCTATCCGAAAATTCCTGGATCCTCCACCGTGCACTAGCAACATGCATGGACCCATGCATTGCTTAGCTTGAACGCCGAACCTGCAGGCTCTGCCCACGTGACCGGCGGCTGGGCGTGGGACCGTCTGCATGTCCGCGTGCGCTCTGGATTCGCACGTCAAAATTATGAATAAGGAGGCATATATATACATACATGCATGCAGTTTGGTACGTAACGAAAAGAATTATATATATACTTCGCGCCGCGCCGAGGACGGATCTGGATGCGCTCGCTCGCTAGCTCTCAAGCGTGTCAGCTGACAGCCGGCCTGACATGTACAGTCGGCTTTTTGGACGTTCGTTCGTGTGGTACGCTAGCTCCAACGCTGGTTGCCAAAACGTCCAGAGAATCTTGTGCAGGTACCATACAATAACACATCGATCGCGTCGTCAGGCCGAGCATCTGCCCGTCGAACGGTACACGTGCAAATTGAGTTTGCACTGGCCGGGTTGGTTCTCATGACCTAGCGATCGAATTGATCTATACGGACATTGGTTGGTGTGAGTGAGTTTAATGTAGGAAAAGCGGACGAATGCCTGTACTTGAATTTCACTGTCGGCTTTCTCTGTTAAGGGTACATCAACTTAATTTAGTGTGTGTGTATATATATATATATATATATATATATATATATATATATATATGAAAGAGTGAGAAAAGATAAAAGAGCTAACTCTTATTTAGCGAGTTAGTTTTACATGAGAGTATAAGTAGATTATTTATGTACAAGAGAGAAGAGATTGTTATTACACAACATCTAGAAACAATATTTAGAGATAGTTATTATATAAGCTGGCTTTTAGTTTACTATTAATTAGTAGTCGGTTTTGTTATTAAATTGTTTTATTTATAGTCAATATAATTAATGACCTACAAGATAGCACGATCGTAAATACTAGCTAGCTCCACCTGTTGTACTAGCTAGAATACGTGCAATTAAATTGTTTTATTTATGGCAACATAATTAATGACCTCGTGAATGCAGAAACATAAACATGAAAATAGCTATATGAGTCGATACGTTCATTGTAATTTATACGTTATACTTTCATAACGCTACAATTTTTTAACACTAAAAAGTAAAAAGAAAACTTCCAAAATATGTGACTATAGATCGAGTACTCGGTGAAGCAAAGGAAAATAATCATATACACATCTTGAAAGGCATTCCCAGGTAATCAAAATATACGATATATATACACACAGGTGCGCTTTGATTTCATTAGAGCAATTATTTGGTATATCCATGCTTCGTTTTCACTCAACCAATCTATATATGTTCCGTATTAGTCTGGCTAGAAAAAAATCTATATAATATCTTAAATTTTGCTTGGAAGTTCATCCGGCATAACTTGGCCAATATGTCATCTATATGTTAAAACCGCCCACTCATTGCGCCACACGGGCAATACTATTAAGCGAAACCAAGTCGATGTGTTATTTGAACTGGATTGCAAAGTTTTAGGTGTCAAATGGACTTTCGATCAAAATTCGAGATGTTATATAGAATTCGTCCGTCTGGCGGTAGACCTATAGAGCTAGCTAGACATGCCATATTAATGAACAAAATAATCCAAGAAAACCTTAATTCTGACATGCCATAACATGCCAAGCAAGGTGATGAGCTGCCATATGTTTTACCTAGTATCCCTCGCGTTAGTGTCACATGTACACACGAACAAACCTTATCTGTGGGAGCTTCAATTCGTGTATATAATTCCGTCTGGCCTGCTATCTCCAGCTAGATCCTGAAGATAAGTACTGTACATGTGACAGTACCTGTCGAACTGATTTGCAGAATTACTTCTGCCACTACCGAGAAAACCGAGATTTCGTGAGGGTGCTATATTTTCGTGAGAGTTATAAACAAATCGCCACGAAACAAAAATATTTCGTGAAGGTGGTGCATAAACCCTCATAAAAAATATATTTCGTGAAGGTGGTGCATAAACCCTCATGAATTGAAGTTATTTTCGTGAAGATTTTCATAAACTCTCATGAAAGTAGCTGTCCCGCCACGAAAATTACCAATTTTCATGTGGGTTATAGTTTTCGTGAGGGTGCTATAGTTATCGTGAGTACTAATTTTAACCATCATATTATATAGTTCACAGGGTTAAGAGAAGGAGAGATATATTATATGTCAGATGTTGTGATACCACCACTAGAGTAATGGATCTCGTAAGAGCTCTGAAGTTAAGCGTGCCTGAAGAAGAGTAGTAATAGGATGGGTGCCTCCTGGGAATCCTCATGAAAAAATTTCGTGGAGGCTTTTAACCCTCATGAAAATATTTCGTGGCGGTTAAACACCGTCACGAATTATTTTCCTGTAAGTCAATCCCTGTCACGAAATTTCTTGTGCAATCTGGCGAGCCCATTGTTCGTGAGAGTTATTGTGTGACGGTGCACCGCCACGCAAAATTGAATTTCCCTGGCGCCATATTCGTGAGGGTTATTGCGTGACGGTGATATGTCACTAATTGTTTTCATGACGGTTTTGGCGCTTTCGTGACGGTTTTTTAGTCCTCACGAAATCTCGGTTTTCTGGTAGTGTGCTCCTTGCTGAAGTATAGCCCAGCCAGCAGAACTGTCTTGGAAGGCTATGCAGAGGACGATCGAAGAATTCCCAGAAAATTCTTGAAAATATTTCTAGGCACAAGAAACCTAAATAAAATAATTTTAACAATTGCTGACTTAGGATTTAGTCATATTAAATTATTTTTGATTTATAAAAGTCACGTATTAAGTTTTAGTTAGCAAATAAATTGGTGAAGTTTTTTAGATAGCTAAACTACAAAAAGATTTTAGAAAAGACAAAAATTATGATGTTATAGGCGGCGAGCCGCGGGGGTGAGGGCAGTGTGGGGCGAGGACTGGTTAGAGGAGAGAGGAAAGGGCTATGGACCTAACCAGATCCGGCCCCCTCGAGGAAGCTAGCCACCGCTGTTGTTGCCGAGGTCGAGGAAGTTAAGCCGGACGCCGAGGAAGTCTTCATCGCCGTCACTGTTGAGTTCAAGGAAGCCAGTCGCCATCACAGTCGAGGAACAGATTTGTGAGAGCCTGAGAGAGAGGAGAAACTTAAAGCCTGAGGGGATTCGGTTTTGGGCCGAGGGATTAGGAATTTGGTTAGGATTTTGTTTTGGGAGAAAGGAATCACGTTCGCCAGGGAGATCAAGAAGATCAGGAGAGGAGTACGAACATATCATTCACTGACTCCCGCTTTTAAGTAGTAGATCGAGACGATGAGATCAACCGAGGAGGCGAGGATAATATGCACTATTTTCCAGATTCGTTATGACTAGCGATTTTTCTCTCAGTAAAGTTAGCTGCTAGAAGCGGCAATTCTTATTTCTGGTGAAATGTGTGGTGCCGCTAGTTATAATATATCACCTTATGTTCGTGCATATATATCGACATAGGAAGCTGCATTGCAAACAGTATTTGTGATCAATTAGTAATGGCACTTGACTGCCCTCGAGAAGACCAGCGCTCAAGTAGTCCCGATACGCTAGGCAGCAACCAACACCGCCACGAGCCAGAAGAATGTCACTATCCTTGAAGAGGAGAGAATTTCGCGAAGAATTTTTTACTCTTCTAGCCGAATTTGAAAAAATATTTACGGATCTAGCCGCCGGATATATGGAATTACAAAAATAGCTCCCAAACAGTAAAATTCCGCTGATCGGATCCGCGTAATAATTTTTTGAAATTTTTTAAACCGATTTCCACGGATTGGAACCGTGGAATTATTATTTATTATTTTTCTCCGTGGAATATTTTTTATTTTTTTCTCCGCGGAATTATTTTTTATTTTTTTATTTTTCTCCGCGGATTGGAACCGCGGAATATTTTTTTTAATTTCCCGCGGATTGAAACCGCGGAACAATAAATTTTTATTTTTCCGCGGTTCAGCTCAGCGGAATTTCTCATAGCTACAGTAATGCTACAGTACAAACGTGCCGCTACAATGCTCACATGCTACAGTCCAAGCAGCATTTTTTTTTGTTTTTCCCGAATGAGCTCGCGCGCTACAATGCTTAGCGATTTTTTTTTCTAAATGTGGATTTCCGTGGGGAAAAAAGGTCAGTTTTATTTTGAAACTCGATGCAAAGTTTAAAACAGCGTGCAATAAATTTAGAAAAATTCATATTTATCAGCGATATTTCATATAATTGCTCGTCATTCTTTTTTAGTGAGTAATAAATTTGACTCGCTAAAATTACGGATGTCTGTTGTCACTAAAAATTTAAGCATATTGATTCCGCTATTTGTCACGGAAGAAAAAAACGACTGCGATTTTTGTAGTGTAGTAGCCTTATTTGTGTATAATTTTTTTTAAAAAATAGGTATGATCGCGATAAAATCCCGAGAATTCAGTGGACTGAGCGTACAATATTATTTCAAGCGGTTGGGGCGTGAGATTCTTATTTTTGCGGTTTGGATCCATGGGATTGGGCGGGGAAAAATAAAACAGTGGATCCGTTCCACGGAAAATGGATTAAAAAAATTAAAAAAATTATTCTGCGGATTGGTTGTGCTGAATTTTACTGTTTAGAGGCTAATTTTGAAATTTCATCAACACAGTGACTAAAACCGTAATTTTTTTCCCTGATTCGGCTACAACAGTGAAAAAAAGCATCGCCGAACCGTCCAAAAAAAAACCGCCGAACCGGAAAAAGAAAAGGCGTCGTCGAAGAAAAATAAAAAGGAAAAAACGGCGAAATTATTCTGCTGAGCTCAACCGCGGAATAATGCGGGAAAAAAAACGCGAAATTATTCCGCTGAGCTGAACCGCGGAAAAATAAAAATAATAAAAAAATTATTATTCCGCGGTTCCAATCCGCGGGAAATTTAAAAAAATAAAAAAAATTATTCCGCGGTTCCAATCCACGGAGAAAAATAATAAATAATAATTCCGTGGTTCCAATCCGTGGAAATCTGTTTAAAAAATTTTTAAAAATTATTCCCCGGATCCGATTAGCGGAATTTTACTGTTTAGGGGCCATTTTCGTAATTCCATACATCCAGCGGCTAAATCCGTAAATATTTTTTCAAATTCGGCTAGAATAGTAAAAAATTCGATGTGAGCTAAGTCATCTTTTTAACGAAAAGGCCCCCGAAGTTTCTATGGTTGCAGAAGAGCTCTAGCCAATTAGCGTACATGGACCGCATGGACCGTCTGATCATGATCGTATGGTCAGCACAGGCTCTTGTGACGGCCCATATTAGCTTCACGCCTCTCCACGTCCGAACCCTAGGTCACCCTTGCACCGCACTCCTCCCTTGCCTTCGTCCCTGCACCCGCGCCATGTCTCCTCACCTCCTCCGTTTGCTCGTTGTTGCCTCCCCGCTAGACAAGTTTAGAGAAATGATGGGTATGACTTGTAGGGATTTTGTTCTGAATGGAAATAAAGAGGGAGGGAGCTACAAAAGCCGATAGCTATAGAAGCATAATTGGAAGCTCAGCGGGCGAGAAAGCTACGTGAGTCTCACTTATCATTGATCTAACTTGGTCAGTATATCATCCTGTATGACAAAACCGCCTACTCATTACACCATACTGGTAATACCACTACACCAAACCGGGTTGGGTGTTATTTGAACCGAATTGTAAAGTTTAAGGTCTAAAATGTCTGGTCTTGTAGTTTAGATGCTGGGCGAACTTTTGATGATCAAAATTAAGGGTGTTATATGGATTTCTTTATTTGTCCGGTTGTAGACCTATAGTGCTAGCTAGACATGCCATATTAATTAACAGTATAATCCAACAAATCTTAATTCCAACATGCCAGATCATGCCAAGAAAGGTGAGCTGTCATCTGTTTTGCCTAGTGTCCCTCGCGCCAGCATGCAGTGTCGTATGTACGTACGGACAAATCTTAGCTGTGCGTGCTTCGTGTATATAATTCCGTCTGGCTTGCTATCTCTAGCTAGATCTTTAGGTGTAAGTACTGTACTTGTTACAGTACCCGTCGAATTGACTTGCAGAATTACTTCTGCTCCTTTCTGAAGTATAGCCCAGGGAGCTAGCAGAACTGTCCGGAAGGCTAGGCATGCAGAGGACGATGGAAGAGGGGCAGCCCCTAAGTTTAGCAGGTTAGCTTGCTACTGCCACGCATATATATATATATATATATATTGCAAAAGCTATTCGCAATATATGTATCGTACGTACGTAGATCTACTGCAGGTGCTTCCTTTCGCCCGACATCTTGCTTGTGTTTCTCACGCCCCGTGTTATTCAAATTTTATTCATGTGTTTTGTGTCCAAATTAAGGCAGATAGCTAGGAAGCTAGCTAGCTATACAGTTTGCAATTTCATGGTTTTGATCTATTTTTTCACAGTTACTAGTTTTTTTGTCATGAATTAATATTTCATTGTGATGAAGGAATTAAAACGACATGGAAAAGATGATATCAGAAACTGGATGCACGAGCAATCTTACACAATTAAATACCACTGTAAGATCACATAAACCCAAGGACACTCTAGCATTGGGTCGAACATGGGATCTCCCAAACATTATAGGCTTCCACAGCAATCCTATTGCTTCAAATTAATATTACAATCGTCTCATAAAACTTTTTCAAGGTTTCGTTTCGAGTATATATATGATAGTATGCATGACTGGAAAAAGTACTAATTATTCACTTGGTCCATATATTTGTTGGTGACGCCCGGCCCTTTGACTGTTAATTAGTTTCTACCATAATATTTTGTTGGCTTCAGTGAAAGAATAAATATTTTATATATATATATATATATTAATCACAATAAATGCAGTATATTAATTTCGTATAACCAATCTTGATACGGTTTTATATATGTTGATGGTCAAACATTGAAGTCTTCGAATGCGTGCAGTAGTCTAGGATGACTTGCACTAGATCAGTAAGTACCGTAACTAATCAGTAAGTACCGTAATTTGAAATTAGAGGTAACATTTAGTTTCATGCATTCGCTAGCTGATCAGTAAGTACCGTAACTTCTTTTCCAAACGTGGTAGTACTAATAAATTTTGCCTTAATATCCAATGCATGTTGTTTAGACTACTTTAGAGGGCCAGTTAATTGTCTTCGTGCCCGCAAAATTTCAGGTAAAAAGGAAGTGCTAAAAGGATTCAAACATAGGACTAATTAGCCAGGGACATTATATTGATATATATATATATATATATATATATATATAGACACACACACACTAGCCGAATGATGTGCTTTGCTACAGACTAAGAAAAATATAATGTTACCACAACACACCTAGTTGGTGCCGCCGGGATTGGCCTACTCCAGAGTCCAGATCACCCTCGGCTAGCTTCGTCTCCATGCGATCAGTTGAGCTCTGACTATAAGCTAGCTAGCGTCTCATGCTGCCTCCACCAACGTGTGTTCGACATACACTGTGCCCTCGGCTGCTTTGCCGTACCCAGTCGGGCTTCGTTGTGACCCACGTTAGAAATGGTATTAAAGTTAATTAGTTTGTTGGAAGATTTTTTTCCGTGTTTTTGTTAGAGATTCTTTAGAGAGTGGAATTGGCTTGAATGGGAGCTGGTCATTTTTGCTAGATATCTTTTAGGGAGTGAAAAAGGAAATGGAGTGAATGACTTTTCTTCATCACCACACCAACTCCTTTTTAAGTAGTAAAGAAAATTTTAATCCTACATATTAATCCATGAGAAAAAAAGAATCTGAGAAAGTACAAAAAATTACAAGATGAAAATTTTTAATGCATGGCTTAAAATTCTCATGGAGGGATATGATGACATCGATCTATCTGTATTTTTTTATAGTTTTTCTTCAATTTAATTTGTACTTCTAGTTATGCGTAAACAACTTGCATTGTCTTGCTGATCGATCAGTCCATACCACGTACCCCTTCATCGTCATCTATTTCCACATATAAACCTTAGTAGAAAAGGTAAGCAGGAAATGTGGCCTTTTGCCCATGCAATCAAATTTTTGCACTACACGGAACAAACTACATCCCAGAAAAAAAAAGGTGGGAAATTTGAGGATTTATATATCACCTCAAAATGTGCACTTCAAGATTTGCCACCCTATTGCCCTACTGACATGTGGCACTAGGACCTAAATATGTGTGGCACATGTGGTGAATTCTGGAGTCCCAATTTTTAGGTGGCAAATGATTGATACGAAAAATCTAGTCTTAAAGTATTATAAATTGACTAAGAGTTGAATTGCATATGAATTCCTTTTATCAAATACATTGTATTAATTCCTTTTTCTGAGCAGTGCAGCTAGGACCGATCCAAAGAAACACTGGTGCTACGAACAGTACTCAACCTGCAGGCGACGACGTACGTGAAGTACTGCTTCTTATTAAGTATAACTAAACCCCATTTAGCATACCATAACTTAGTTTACCGGCAAAATAACCTAAACTTTTTGTTTGTGAGTACAAAAACTTGATGACACGGCAAGAGAAGGTAGCAGTTTTTTTTTAAAAGGTTATGAAATCAAATTAATATAAAAAAATTGGGGGTCAAAATCCTAATATAAAATGTAAGCAATGAATCATCAGCAAAAATACAGCAGCAAAATAATATGAAGTTGGAGTCGGACAGCAAAGTTATATATATTTGGGTTCCAATCTTATGTTAAAGTCTTATTTTACAAACATTATGAAACAAATGGAAACAAAAGTATTGACATTTATTGTTCATCCTCTAATGTAACTTGTTTTTCACAAGGTTTTCAAGATACAACGTCTTCAAGAACTTGTTTTTGTTTTAGCATGTTAACAAAAACTTATAAAACTTAGTGTACTTTTTACACTAATATAACCAATATATGTTCTTCTCATGAAGCCATATGAGCTCCTTACATTACGGGTGCATGAGAATAGGAGATACACATATAATCCACTTTTATTTATTTGTATCATTCTACGTTTAAAGGTCATCTATAAGAAAAATGTAGGTTATAAATCTTTGACAAACAAAAATCAATATGCAATTTGCTCTTGTTTTTAGCGTGAACGTAAAATGATCGCTAACATGAGCACTTGTTGCTATTTTCTGTGGACAGTTAGAAGCCGGCCGTTTCGGTCAACTACAAGATGATCAAGACCACCGCCCTCCACGACTTGTGAGTATAGTCAAGCATAAAAATTTCCTGTTCTCAAAGGGACGTAAATCAGATATGATTTTTCAGGAACCAGTTTTGCAACATGAGTAACAATTTTAAAATGATCATCTTACCTTTCTTGTAATTTGCTCTCACTTCCCATTTATCATTACACAACTAATTAATGCAAGTGCTGCCAACCTAGTACTCACGAATCTTCCTGAGCCACCAACAGTCCAGCACACACCCCATTTTTGAATGAGTTGACAGTTAATAACAACTTAGTCTTGTCTCCCTTTCTTCCTTTTCCATTTTGTAAAATATATACACAAACAAAGACAAAATTTGATCACCTGAATCATTTATTTTCTGACAAAAATTAATGGATATACAACACTGAACTAAAAAATTTTATTATCTAAGTGAAATTTACAACCTTTGGATGTAAAATTTTGTTTTTAAAATAATTCGGTTTTTGAAAATTGGGAACCGAATTTCTCGGATAAAAATAAAAAACCGAATCGAATTAACCGAAATATTTCGGTTCGGTTAATTCGATTTTTCGGTTAACCGCAATATAAATAACACTAGGTAGATTAGATTTAGTTCTTCTCATATTGCAACATAGAATACGGATAAACCCACACAATATTCATATGTCATTACAATATAAGCATAATAGAACATATGAATATGCTAAACATATGCATAAATGTATTATAACATGAGAATTGTTTAGTGACTTTAGGAAGAATATTATAAAAGTGGTATTGTATGTGGGCTATTCGGTTATTTCGGTTTTTGAAAGCGAAAAACTGAACCGAACACCAAAAACCGAATTATATCAAAACAAAAACCGAACCAAAAACCGAATAAACCAAAATAATCGGTTAATTCGGTTCGGCTCGGTTCAGTAATTCGGTTTCGGTTTAAAAATGCCCACCCCTAGAAGCAGGCCGTGGCCCCAACCCTCAAGGATCTGTGAGTATAGCCAAGCATAAAAATTTCCTGTTCGCAAAGGGACGTAAATTAAATATGATTTTTCAGGAACCAGTTTTACAATATGAGTAACAATTTTAAAATGGTCGTCTTACCTTTCCTTTTAATTTGCTCTCACTCCCCATTTATCATTACACCCAATGCAAGCGCTGCCAATTACATAGTACTCACGAATCTTCCTGAACCATCAGCAGTCCAGCACACCCCATTTTTTTGAATGAGTTGACAGTTAATAACAACTTGACTAGCTTGTCTCCCTTTCTCCGTTTTCCATTTTGTAAAACATATACACAAAGAAAGACAAAATTTAATCACCTGAATTATTTATTTTCTGAAAAAATGAATTGATATACAACACTGAACTAAAGAATTTTATGATCTGAGTGAAATTTACAACCTTTGGATGTACATGAAGATTCGTGCGCCTCCACCTCCGTCTCACTCGCGAGAGGCTGTGCCTCCATCCAGGGAAACCGCTTGCCACAGACGTCTCCCAAATGCCCCCTCCATTAAATGCCCCTTTTCCATTTCTACCTCTATAGATTAGGATTTTTTTATTTACCAACTGCGCCAGCGACGGAGGTGATGACAAGCATTTGTAACCAGCGCCGGAGGAGATGACGACGTAGGAGGATGCAAAGAACAGACATGCACGCATAGTGTGGGAGAGGCATGGGGGAGGTGGTGGACCATCGATCTCACCCAAGCGACCCCGGCGAGGTGACATGCAAGCAGCCGAATGTGTGTCACGCTCTGTGAAGCACAATGTTTAATTAGGTCTGAGGAGGGGAAGCGATGATTGTTTCGGCGTTTAAGGCAGGGAGCTAGTGGTAGTGACTGGGACATCAGTTTAATTTTGACAAAAAAAATCAAGTGGAAATTCAGTTCAATGGTATATATGTACTCCCCAAAAAAAAAAGGAAAGAATTTACCTGGTTTCATCGTGCGTTTAGAAGGATCGGTTTTTGTTAGAACACACAAATGGAATGCGTGAATTACTGCGTACTACTGACACTCCATTGGCATTCTTTGAAAGGCTCCTGCCGACGTGCAACGTTCCCAAGCCCGCCTGTCTGTGTACTTCAAGAAGGCATCCATGGTGAGCTGCATGATGTTGCCCACCGCGGCGTTGGCCATCTATGCCTACGGCACCAAGTCGGGCAGCGGCACCAAGTTGGGCAGCGCCATGATCTTCGGGATCCCCTGCCTGATCTTATGCTTCCTCCTCAACTTCTACGGCTGGTTTTCAAGCGCAAAGGCGCCCGACGAGGAGTTGCTTAGGCCGCTTGGCAACACTGCCTATGCCTCGACGGTGCTGCGCATGATCCTAGCCTTCATACTGCTGTTCGTCTACGAGGTAGCGTACCACCGCTTGATAGCGCATCTCGTGCTGCTCCTACTGCTCCTCAGCAGCACATCACCAGCCCGCAACACAGTCCAGCAGGATTACTGGACGAGTCACGGGACGGACCTGGAGTTCCTGTTCGACTTGTCCGCGGAGGCGGTGTTCATGGGGTTCACAGGGCTGTGTGGGTTGGTGCATGGCTACGTCAAGAAATCCCGGGGCCTGACTTGGGAGCACGAGACGCCGGGGTGCTTCCTGTTCTACGGCACCGCCATTGGCCTCCTCGTGGAGCTTCTTGCCACGCTGCCCTCTATCGGGTTACTTGCGGACATTAGGCGCCGCGTCGTAGACGTGTACCTGCGCTTGCTCGCCCACACCGCGCTGTTCTTCCTCCTCATGGCATGCCTCGCAGCGGCCGAGCCGATCCTGCAGGATGACATCATTTTGGCATTCTTCGCTAACGTCGCCGTCTTTGCGTGGTGCTTCTGGAAGAGGAACCTAACGTCGTTAGACTCGTTACCCGAGGGCGGCACGGAAGAAATAGTAGGCTCTGTTCTCATGGTGGTGCACGCAGCGATGTTCCCGATGCTGATGGCGTCGTACTGGACGTACGTTGGCAGCAAGAGTTCGCACAGCTGGCAGTTGTGGTTCTTCGTGCTGAGCATGGTTTCTAGCATCGTGACCTACTTCATCAGGATCGCGGTCTTTCATGAGACGAAACGCCTGGAGAGGATCGCACGCGAGGAGAGGAGAGCACGCCAGGACAGGCACGCGGTCCCAAGCGAGACGGAACGCCTGGTGGAGAGCTGGGCGTTCGCGAGGCAGGCGTGGACTGACGCGACGAAACTGCTTATGACAGTCACAGGTTTTTTTGCCGGTCTTCTCTTTCTGTCCCACCGGGACGAGTTCTGGAGTATTTTTAGTATTAAATGAGAATTAAAACTATGTCTTGTCAGCTTAATTGTACTCCACTATTAGCTATCCGGGATTTCACAAATGTATGCGGGGTACCCGACGTGCAGTAATCGATCGAATGCATGCATGTCTAGCTCTAGGTCGAAGACATGCGCTCGCTCGTTGCTTTTTTAGTTTGTACTGTTGTGTCACCTGTAGTGTTGGAATAAAGGAATTAGTCTAAAATGGTTTTCGGCGATTATTACATTTCAAATATATCTTGCTTACAAGGCAAAGGAAAGAGTAACAACTTAGGTGGTGTTTGATTCAAACTAAGGTGGTGTAACGGTAATGGAATCAAATCCTAGGGTTATCCATTCCAGGGTAAGAGAAAACACCATTTGTTTGGTTCATTGATGTAATGTCTTCCATTTCCTTAATCTTGTTTGGCTAGGGACAAGTAACCATTTCCTTAATCAAGCAGGAAGCAAGCGGTACGACTAGCATACCATTTGGCTCAAACACAAGTTGTTTTCACAAACTAGTTTATGAAGCTGAATGTGTGTCTAAACCCATCAACTAAAAGAAATGAAAAAATATATAAATACATTGTTATGAAATAGTTATAATGTAATAAACATTGTACTCCAATTTCTGAAGCAAAAGCACTTGGGCACAATGTACCAATGACTTAATGGAGAAACAATAAACAAGTCTGGAGACTAGAACTATGTACAATAACTTTATTCTGTAAATATGGTTTTATTTTTGGGAGTGCTAGGAGTGAGTTTGTAAATCATTGGCCAAGCAATGGCAAACCAGATGTGTGTACAAGTGAACTTTCCACACAGGCATACACTTAAAGACAATATTATCCCTATGTTTGATGTGGAATAATCAGCAAACCAACACAGTCACAAAATATGCACTAATCCATGAGAGTACAAATTGACATACTCCAAATAATTCTACCACCTTCTATCCATAGTAAGTTTAGAAATGTAGCAATTACCGAACAAACAACAAAACAGATTTAGAGCTTACACCCTTCATCAAACATATGAGAATCCAGAGTATGACAACACAGACTATAGGCTCGCAATTTCCTCTTGTGCCAATGTGTAGCGACCCCCCATTTTTACATAAATGCAAAAATAGAAATCTCATGTGCACACAGTACTAGTCCCTGGATCAGTAGCTAGTACGCACATTTACAACGATTGATATCACATCCATAATCTTTATTACAAATAATAATGGTAATGTATACAATGGAATCTTACAATTCAGAGTAATGCAGCGAAAAGAATCAAGAGTCTTATAGTGTGCCCATCCAATCCCTCAGGCAACTGACAAGGCATAATCCCTAGAAAAACTCGTTAACATTCCCGAATCCTGCGTCAAATAAATTTCGTCAAGCTATTCTGATTCTCCACCTAAAAACAACGAATAAGCAAGGGTGAGTACTTACGTACTTAGCAAGACTTTTGCAAAACCTATAATATATGCAGGTCATTTCAAAGGAAAGGGTTCTACGGTTAATTTGCATAAAGCCAATTTAAATTGTAAAACAAGTAGTAATTGCAAAACGGAATTTATAAAAGCAAGTTGACTGATATAAAAGTAATAAACAAGTAAAGTATAAGTAACAACTCACAGTCCTCCACGACGTGAGCATCGAGTCGTCCATTGCCAACACATGGCACAAATCTAAGACAAATACCTTCCAACAAATATGTCCAATCCAATCCATTTTGAAAATATCAAAACTGCTAACTATGTGATGACTTTACCAAGTGCCCATAACTGCGGGCGCGGCTAATCGATTAGTTTTACACTCTGCAGAGGTGTACAGCTTTACCCACAAGTGATGACCTTTTCTTTTTGCCGCATGTTTCACGCACTTTTAGCATGTGGCCAGAATGTTCATAACGAAAACCTTTACATTACCTAAGTTAACTTTGCACCAGCATGATGACGATATGCTATGGTGGTGAAAGATATTTGTACAGTCACTGTACGTGAAATATTAAGGTGCTTGTACATTCGCTGTACGTGAAATAGTGATCTCATAGCATGGCGTACACCTACGAGCAACCAGTCACTGAAGAAGCTCGTAATACTCCAGCCTACCAATGTACAAAGTTAAACTAGATAACTTAATTGGTTTAAGACTGTCCCATACCAACACTTGTGGTTGTACGGTTATCTTGGCCTAAAAAAAACCCATAGTTCGGTCCTTAATCTGATACGAGCAAAAAATCTCCCCCTACACTACGTGCAAATCCATGCACCTCAGGCTATTGCCAATAATTGCCCGCATCAAAATAATAGTTTTATTTTCATTTTTAACCAAAATACTAATAACCATCATCATGTCTCAATATTTCCAAATTTCATCTGATCAAGTTTTCCAATTGATTTATCCCAAATCTAAAGCATGGCTAAGCATGATTATTAATCATCGCATATACCTAAATTGACATCAGATACTGTCTAACCTTAATTCTAGGGTTGTCAAGGTTCACATGTCAGCACTGGGAACTTTATAAGACAGTAGGCATATCACCACTACCACAAAGTAGCAAAGTTTAATGAATATACGTATGCAATAAAAATATTTAATGAAAACATTTATAAAACTGGGATCAATATGATCAAAGGGGGTGCTTGCCTTGCTTATTGATGTTTACATTGAAGTCGTAGTCATGTCGGCATTGTCGACGATGGAAGTAGTGACGTTGGGTTCTACACGTCGCGAACGAAGAACATAACAAATAACGAATAACAAGATTTCAATAAGGACAAAAAGAAATCAGATGGAAATCCAAATATAAATAAATCATAGAAAGCAAGCATGATTTAAGGTTGGGTTCTTATGATTTTACGTATTCGGATTCTAATCGATTTTATATAGTTAGTCACGGTACTGATTCTTGTTTTATGGATTTATTTATTTATTTTATAAATTTTCAGAATTCTATGATTATTTATTTTATTATCAAAATTTCAGATTTACACAATTATTATTTATTTTTATTAATTTTCACTTTTTCTTTACTTTATATAATAACACAAATATTTCCTATGATGAACCGTAAATGTTTTTACATATTCAGGTTCCTAAGGATACAAGAGTCTAACAAAATTGGTTTTAGATAATTTTGAGTTCATTTTCACAAATTTCATGTATAGCATATTTGAATTCTTCCTTTAAATTAATATTAAAATTTTAAACAGAGTTGAAGTTTAAAATATTTTTGCATATTATGAATCTACAGAATTTATATGAATTTAGGAATTTATTTCATTAAATTTTGACTTAGGGTTCAAAAGTTATAGACAATTGAATATATATTCGGGTTGAAAATGCTGGAAAATGGATAATTGCCATAAATGGAAAGTGCGCTTTCCTCACCGAGATTACGCTTTCCATTTCAGGATGGCTCGGCTGAGGAGCTGGCAATTGGGGCCATCTTGATCGAACCTGTGTGCCCGCCCGCATGGCGATGAACTTAAGCGGAAGGTATGGTGACAACTTCGGGCTCGTCCGACAGAGCGGCTTCGGCTCGGGGACCGACAGATGGGGCCCTCTCGGCAGCGATAGAAGACAGGGCGACAGCTTTCGAAGCTCGCCGGCGACGAAGGAGTGCCGGAGAAGATGAATCGGTTCCACCATAGGCTTGAGAACATCCTCGCGCACCTAGGGATGGTCTTGATTGCTACCGGAGATGGCCGGAAGGGGTGCGTCACCAGAGAGGGGCGGCAACGCCATGGCCGAGCGGCGGAGCAGCAAAGGTGTTGGTTTCCTCCGTTAATTTTCACCGGTATGAGCATCAAGGAGCATCAGGAACTCGTTTTTGAGTTTTGTTTGAATAGATTATATGCGGAAATGAGCTCTCACCGTGAGCATTCATGGCGGAAAGGCGGTGCTCGGGGTAGCAGCTCGACGGGGAAGAAGAGTACAAATTAGCACCAGGGATGAACTCTAGGGGTCATGAGGATGCTTCTGGTCTAATGGTTTGAGCCGATTTGATGTGTGGAGGATTTGCAGTGAAATTTCTCCTTTTGCGGCCTTGCCGGTCTTGGAGAAGATGACCGGAGCTTGTACGCACAGAAGAGGTTCAAAGGGGAGTTGGTTTGGCTGTGCTGGTTCTCTGGAAAGTTTTCGCGTTGGCTTTTGTAGATGAGGTGAGGTGGTTCGTCTCCAGCTTGGCGCGAACGAGAGAGACGGAGAGACAATGCGCCAGGTTGGGCCGTGACAACAAACTCGCTGCTAATCTCTTGCCATGGCAATGTTTGGGCAGGACGCAGGTGAGCTGCATCAGCTGGTCAGTGCCGACATGGTGCCGTGGCGAAGAGTTTTCTAAAGAAAGCTTGCACTATAAGAAAAGTGATTATCTATGACGAAAACGTCGTGACGTTGTCAACTTTTGTCATGGAAAATCTATTTTCTATGACAACTTGTTTATATTCGTCATTAATTGTATCAGGTGCCGTCGCCCTATGTACTTTTGTGACAAAACATAAAATTTCGTCATGAAACCATAATACAAATCGTCATAGAAAATAAATAGTTGTTTGTCTTAGACTAACGTCAAACATATGTCTATATTGTGATGATATGCTTTTTCATCATGGAGGCATGGCCTATCGAGAGGCTATATCTAGAGGGCCCCCTGTTCGAGGTGGCCTTGTTGTCTGACTTGGCCTTGTGGAATGTCGAAGTCTATACGTAGTTTAATGAAAATATGGCAAATACCAATTTTTAATAAGGGCAAAAAGAAGTTAGGTGGAAATTCAAATAGAAATCTACTACACAAAAAAGGTGGGATTTTACTTTAGAGTTTCTTGATTGCATGTGTTTTGTTACGAATTCAACATGCAAAAATTATTTGGATTTATAAAATTGAGATATAAATCATTCTATGGTTAGTCATGTGCATGCAGAGTTTATTTCTAAATGTTTTTGTAATTTAAAGTTTGATTTAATTTTATAAATAGAAAAACAAGAAAATTTACATTAGTTTTCTACCGCCTCTCAATCTTTTGTGTCACGATTTATTTTAATGTATACATTGATTTACCCTATTTTATATTTTTTTTATTTATTTACTCATTTATATATATCTCTACGCCTCCTTTCTACTAGTGCCACTGCCTGGTTGTCCCCCTCGGTCCCTCCCCATCCTCCTCCTCGCGTCCATCTCAGCTACCGGATGCAAAAGTACCCTAATGGAAAACTATTTTACACTACCGCCGGAATCTTGGTGCGGGTAATGCCGTGTAGGTTAGGTTCGGGTTCGGTCGATGCACGGATCAGCAATACCCGACGGGTACAGGTCGAATTCAGGTACCCGGATAATTCTCACAATCCGGGTACCCGGATATAATCACAAGGCCCAGCCGGCCCAAGCTACGTCGGTGGCCCACTGGCTGGCCCAAGCTGCGTCCAGGCCCAAGCTGAAGCTCCTGCATCAAGTCATTCTGATTCAAGTGGCAATTGGCAAACCCTAGCTGGCTAGCTGCCCGTGCCCTGCTTGGCTGATTCCCTAGCCAGATTCCAGATCTTGCCCTCGCCTCTGCCGGCCCTCGCCGTCGCTCGCCCCCGCCCCGCGCTCGGCACTCGCCCCTGCCTCCGCGCCGCCTCCCCAACCGGAGGCCTTCTCCAACATCCCGCCCACACTCTCCGGCGACGACAAGAAGCAGGTGAGGATCAACCACCCCAAGTCCGCCAAGGCGTTGCAGTGCACCTCCAAGTGCGTCGCCACCTGCATCCGCGGCGGCGAGGGCCCTCTCAACGTCAGGAGGTAACTCCTACCTTACCTAATCCAAACATATGGACTTTTGATTATTCGGTTGTGAGCTTGCAAACTGTGATTATGAGACGAGGGGTTCGGGAGTTGTGAACAAGGTCGGCTTGGAGAGCTGATGAATTCGGTTCGGTCCGCCAGTAGAATTTTACCTCCTAGTTTTTTTTTCGTTTCAAGTTGGGATGCTGTTGTTAGGCTAGGGTCTCGATATGATCGAATTGACCTGGTCTTAAATAATGCTGACTATTCTCGTCGCCAATAGCTGCTAGCATTCAATTCTATAGTTGGAAATTTTCTCTTATTGTGTTTCAATCATGGATTGGATGCTATATGGTACTGGCAGTGCAATTAGTTGCAGATATGCATTTGCGATTGCAAGAGCTGAGCCTGATAATGTAACATCACATGTTGCTCTTAAAACTGCGTTGACCTTTTTTCTTTCTTCCAAAGAAAGTATGATCTAATACTTAATCACAGGAGATGCTGGTGCCTCTGCCAATAGACTTGCACAGGAGATGCTGGTGCCATTTTCTCCTGTCACAACAGGCAAATACGTCAGTAGAGAACATGCATATACACTTGTTGTATAACATTCAGAATGAAAATTAAAAATGTGGAAGATCAGTATAACTTTGGCAATGCAGTGAAAGTGATATTGCGGTTCGTCTTTTGGATTCAATATGGCTCACTTGAATTGCTAATTTTGACTTACCATCTTCTCTGAATCCTAACTGGTATAATACTTCAATTCTTTTGGCATTGCCCCAAGAAGTAAAGTTACTAGGTGACACTACAAATTTCTAAAATAGAAGGTGATGTTCTGTATAGTACAAATTTGCATGGGTCTTCTTCATCCATACAAGGTGATGTTTTGTTCCGAGTTTTGTTTGAGTTATTCTATTTTACATTCTTGAGTACTCCCCATACTGTGTTGTTGACACTGATTTGAGTGCTCATTGATTAGATAGTTGTATTACTATTTTAAAAAACCATAGCTGTGTTGTATTGACTATTGTTAGAATTTTGCTAATGCATTCTTTTGCTTGGAAGGCATAAAAACTGTATGTTTGCTGATTGTTTTATTGATTTGTTTGGCAAGCGGTACTCCCATGGTTAAATTTGAGGTAGTGTAATTACAGTACCAAAGTTTGCCATTGAATTAAGACGCAAGACCAATGCCTTGAGTTCCTTTGAGTAAAAAAATGCTATGTGCTTTCCAACCCTTACTGCTGAATGCACATTACTTCATTCCTTGAGTCAGAGTTTCAGAACTTATGTGTAGATTGGGGGGTGCTGACTCTTGAGCTCAAATTGACATGCGTGTATGCTCTTTTATTACTGATTCTTTTGTCTACATGGATGGAATACCTAGAAATTTAATTAAGTTGTTTAAGCACATATACAACTCTGATTTTGATATGTGATTTATAACCTGATCGAGTAGCATTTTTTTGTTTGAATAGAAAAAGAAAGATGCATCAACTAATGAGATTGCACCTTGTGGCTGCAAAGGAGCTGGAATGGAGAGCAGCAGAAGAAAAGGACAGGTAGCTGAGCTTTATTTCCTTTTCTTTGCTGCCTGCTTCCTGTCTTCAACCGAAAAGAGCCAAGATAAAAGAGATGGTGATAGAAAAGGTGAGTTGGTACATTCTATGGGACTAGTGAAACAGGGTAGGTTGTCATATAAATGTGGCTAATAGGTTTTTGTATGGCAGCCTCAAAACCGACTGTGGATGAAACCAGGGATGGCGGAGTGGGCAAGGTATGGGCAAAAGAAGTATGGCAGCTGGCTGGTAACTTGAGGGCTAAGGAAGAGTGCGAAGCAGTTCATTTTTTTTGTTAGTCTTAAGAATAAGTTGAATGTTGGCTAAGAGCTGGACTTAAGGAATGTTTCTAAGTTGGTTTGGATGGCAGATTAGGAGTCTATTTCTTTTGCAAATTTTTGAGAATTTGTTTGTGTTGTATGAGATCTGAGGATAGAGATTTTTGTTAGTTTGTATCAAAGTTTATGATTTGATTCCCACGTTTTACAAATTTTAGATGTAATTGAATGGATTTGATAACTCTATAATTTAAATGGGTTGTTGATCTGTGTGAATGTGAAATCTGTTTTAATTGAGATGTGCGAGTGTTCAATGACGAAAATGCATATCCACGTGGCAATAATCTATGATGAACAATTTCGTCATAAATAAAATGGTCAACGCTCATTTTTGGCTGACCGGAGTGTTTTTTATGACGAATTTAATATTTTTCATGACGTTTTGGGTACAATTAATGACGGTTATATTCGTCATAGAAGTGACCTCTTTGCTGACGAAAATGTAATTCGTCATAGAAAAGTTGATTTTTTATGATGAAAATAAGCAATTCGTCATTGAAAACTTTCTATAACGCATTTTCTATGACAAGTTGAATTTTGTCATAAATTTGTCATAAAAAACCTTCAATGACAATTTCAGGACTAATGATGACGAGTTTGGACCGTCATTAAAAATCACTTTTCTTGTAGTGTTGCCGTGGCAATAAGTCGGCAGAGTGGGGAAGTTGGCTGAAAGGTCTCGCGATGAATTCAGTGCATGGCAGAGACGTAGTAGCCAAGGCAGCAGCGTGGCAGCAGTGTGGCGGAGGTGTTAGCCTCAGGGTGCGTGTTGCTGCGCGGATGAGGACAAGGAACGAAGGCGGTTGGCTCTGCGGTTGTGCTGGCGCGAGAGAACTGGCGTAGAGAGGAAGGAGAGGTGAGGAAGAAGGGACTGACAGTGGGCCATAGGGCCACTCGGCAAGGAGAAGGAGAGGGGGAAAAAGAAAGGAGAAATAGATGGGCGCACTGGATCTTGACACTTGGCGATCCGACGGTCAAGACTTAAAAAACGCAAAAGGAAAAGGTGAGGTCGGCTTGGATCTACTGCTTAAAGTTGCTAGATCGACTTAGATTTTTGTAAAACTTTTTACAGAGGTTGGCCAGGTGAAGGTAATGGCTCAGACAAATTTTCAGATAAAAACTCATTATAAATATTTTATTAAAATTCGACAATGAATAATGCATAGAGATTCCAATTATGTTTTTGATTTATTAAAGTATTCAAATGATTTTATTTATTTTTGAATTTTTTTCGGATGGATTTGAGCTAATAATGCTTCATAAAATTTTGAAATTTTATACTTGATAATTAAATTATAAAAATTACGACATTACTATTTACTGATTTATTTACTTTACTGTTTTTGAATTTCTAAAATTCACTAATGTAAGTTTTAATTTTTGATATTTTTAACAGAGATATATAAGGTTGTCGAGGATTTTAGGTAAAAATCTCATGATTAGGCTTTTAATATTGCTATTCATCATTTTCTTAAAATTAGAATGCATGAAAATCGAGGAAAGGACATTGTTTTAAATTAAAATTTTGATTCAAATTGAAATTTGTATTTTATTTCATTTTTAAATTTCAAAAATTTTATTTTTCCTATTTTTCAATTTTTCGGGATGTTACACAATGGTGAAAGTAAAGGGATTGAACAGCCAAGCTACCACAGACGAGATCCGCATTTTACGTAGGACCCCTATTTTTACATAAATGTAAAATGGAAATCTTATGTGCATACAGTGCTAGTCCCATGATCAGTAGCTAGCACGCACATTCACAACAATTGATATCACATCCATACTCTTTATTAGAAATAATAAATGTAATATACACATTAAAATCTTACAATTCAGAGAATACAGCGGAAAGAATCAAAGTCTTGTAGTATGCCCATACAGACCCTCAAGCAACTGGCAAGGTATAAACCCCAGAAAGATCTCGTTAACATTCCCGAATCCTGTGTAGAACAATTTCATCGAGCTATTCTGATTCTTTACCTAAAAACAACGAATAAGTAAGGGTGAGTACTTGTGTACTCAGCAAGACTTTAGCAAACCCTATAATACATGCAGGCCATTCAAAGAAAAGGCTTTCATGGTTATTTTGCATAAAGCTAGGTTGCAAAAGAATTTACTGAAGTTTAGAACATAAACGAAATTTAAGTAAAAGCAATATAATATGTAAATAGGAATCAGTAAATTGCACGAACCTCAATTCCTTTGATCATCTCCATGAATCAATCATTGACATCATATATCAATCCAAAATAATCCCTTTCCAACAAGGATATCAAATCCAAATCATGATGCTTGATAGCACATATCAAAATCCACATTTTATAAAATAAAACAGCTAACTAATGCAGGCGCACCAAGTGTCCCATGACAATGAACGGCTTTTGAAAAGATTTACACTGCAGAGGTATACGACTTTACCCACAAGACATGACTTAACTCTTTGTGCAATCGATATTAGCACACTTCCTTTGGTGTGCCGCAGAGAGTCATGACATAACCGTTACATTACTTAATCCTAACTTTGCACCAAAGACGGGCGAAAACCCACAATATGGCGAGAAGAACTCGAGCATAGAAATGATGGAACTTCCCACAGAGTGGCGTACACCGTTGTATCGATGGCGTTTGATCCATGATCACCTCGGTGTGGACTTCCTTCGAGCAATCCATTAAGGAACAGCTCGTACTAGTCCAGCCTTCCAATGTGCAAAGCTAGTTCCAAGTAACTTAATAGGTTAAAGCTGTCCCATACCAGTACTTGTGGTTGTACGGAAAGACTTGGATATAACGTACAATTAGTTCGGTCCTTAATCCGATACGGGCAATAATCTCCCCCTAATCTACGTGCAATCTCTTCTGCACACTTGGCTAATGCCAATAATTGCCCGCACCAATATTATAATTTTATTTTTAATTAAAATAACCAAAAATCACCATCATGTCTCAACATGTCTAAGAATCATCATCTTGTCTCAACATATCCAAGATTCATTTGATCAATGTCTCAATTTGATATATACCAAGTCTAAAGCATGGCAAATGATTATTAAATATCTCAGATACCCAAAATGACATCTTATTGGCGAGGCACAGGAACTCCTTGACCGGCGTGCGGCGATCAACGGATTCCCATGCTCAGAAGGCCCCGACCGCGACCTGGGTGCGCACCGGGACACTCGACCTCGAGCGCGGTGTGCCCGAGCTCGACTCCGCATGACCTCTGGCTCGGGCGGGTCTCGTCTGAAGCCTTGGTCCGCCCAAGGATTTCGGATCAGGCGTTTGACTGGCGGTTTCCAGAGAGCGGGTCGCGGGGATGACTAAGAGTGTGCGGCAAGTTAAAGGCGATTCTTGTAGGCCCTCAAGGCGCACGAAGGCCCCTTTTCAAGGATCGCTCCCGGTCGTTGCGGGCGAAGGGAGTATAAAAGATCAAGGACGCATGAGCTCCAGGGACACACACAACACAGCGCACACAGCAGCTCGAGCTAGGATTCACCGTTATTGCCTTGAATTGTAAACACTGCTCTGCACACCCATATAACAAGAATCACCGCTGCAAGGCGACTGGAGTAGAGCTATTACCTTGACAGGGGCTCGAACCAGTATAAACCTTTGTCTCGCGTTCGTTGTCGTCTTGCCCGACCACCTCGCGACCGATTTCCTTCCTCCGTTCGAGTAAAATCTCGCCGGGTCCCGTAACGTTCGACCCTACCTCACTTCTTGCGGTTGGCGATCCCGATCGTCGGCACCGGGCGCCACCATGGGGCGATTGTTTTGCTCTTCGTAGGAGCGACACCAGATCTCGAGGCGTGGCGCTTTTCGTCGATGGATTTTCCTCGAACACGGACTCGACTGCGTGTCCCTATTCACGCCGCCGCCCGCTCGGCGGCCGTCTGGTGGCGGGCCGAGGCGACGAGGAGAGGCGGATGGCCGTGATCCGCAGACCCCTGAAGACGCTCGCCGGATGGTGCAGGTTGCCATCAACCAAGCCATAACCGCCCTCCGGCGTGAAGCCGGAGAAGGCCGCAAGGCGTCCTCTGGGCCGCCCAGGCTCCTCCCTACCGGGGAGCGCCTCCGCGCTATCGCCCGGGTCATGGCCGACCCGATAGGGCAAGGTCGAGCTCTTTGCCGGGCCCGGTCGAAGAGCTCGTCGAGCTGCGGCCGAGGTCGAACCTCCGCAGACGAAGTCAAGACTCGGGACCCGTTCCCGAGGAGCAACGATAACATGTCACGGCGTCACGCGTCGGACATCTCTCGCGTGAGAGTTAGCCTCGGCAAAGAGCTCGGGGCGAGGCTCAGACGCGAATCTTGGCCGGCGTCCCACGGCACCGCGCCAACCGAGACGAACTGAGCGAGCCACTCGAAGTCGACCGGCGGCAGATCTGCGGACCACTCCGGGGCGTTCGCCCAGGCGCCATAGGGTCCAGGACCGCCTGCGTTACCAACCAGGTGATTCCCGTGCTCGGCACCATGGTCGTTCCCGCCAGAGATCGGGCCGCCGGGAGAGCCTCGACTCGAGTCCGGCAAGAAGGATCTTGTCGGCAACGACCATGGTGGCGGCACTGTCCCTGCCTACGGTTGCATGGCGTACTCGACGGCCTTAAATCACAGACGGTGGCCGGCCGGTTCAAGCCGCGCTGATCGGAGCGCTTGCGGGACTAAGAACCTCGACGAGTTCTGTCCATCTCTTCGACCGCTATCTGGCGGCCGGAGGGACGAGCTCGTAATAGCCAACTATCTCCCGACTGTTCTGGATGGGGTCGCTAGGACCTAGCTTTTTAATCAGAAGCCTGGCTCCTTCAGGTCGTGGCGCCAGATCCAGAACGCTCTTCGTTCTAACTTCGAGTTGCTCTGGCGGCAGGCAGGAGAAAGACACGGATCGTGTCATCGAGGGGAAGAACGAGCCATCGCGACTTCTGCGGTGATTCATCCGCACAAGGAACCTGATCCCGAGCATTTCTAACGAGGCCGTCATCAAGGCCTTCAAGTTCGGGGTCCGTGATCGACGTCTCACCAAGGACCTGGAGATCACATCGAGGCTCAGCGTCAACAAACTCTTCCGCATGGCGGAGAGTACGCGGACGCGGACGATGCCGTCCGCTAGAAACGCGACTACGACCAAGGTAAGCTTGGTCTGAATCAAACCGAGGCCGGCCCATCCAACTCCAGGGGCGCCGACTAGGGCACCACCTCCAAAAAGCGAAAGCGCGATCGCAGGGGCGGCGGAGGGCTACCGCGGGTGATCGTCTCGGCGGATGGCCAGCGCGAGGTCCTCGAAGTCTGAGGCCGGGCTCGGGAGGACTCTAAGCCTCGCCAAGGTCGACCCCGAGCTCACCAGGCAAAGGACCAGCCCCAGCAGGAGGGCCAACGTGCCGGTCCCCGACAGGCCGATGCTTAGCCACAGGAGACCGGAGGACGCACGGGATATGACGAATCAAAGTTTTGCTTATTCCACAGAGCGGCCGGCCATGACTGCGGGCTTGCGGGCTTGGCGAATAATTTGGGCGCCTTCTCGATGGGCGGGGTGAGATGCCGTGCTCGAAGGATGACGACCACCGACCGTAAACGCTTGCCTGGAGTCTGACGACCTCGACTTGGAGTTCCAAAGAAGGCAAAGCGGCCGGATCGGCGTCATCTTCGGTGGCTCATCGGCTTACGGACGGTAGCGAGGTCAAGGCCGCTGCGGACCATCTACTGTGTCGGCTGGAAGCCCTCGAGCGACCACCAAGTGGGCGGGCCACCATCACCTTCTCTCCGGAGGACGCTCCCGTGTATGGCCCGAGACACGAAGACCGCCTTGGTCGTGACCACGACTTTAAGCAACACCACGGTCGGTCGTGTCATGGTCGATGGCGGCAGCTCTCTTAACTTGTTGCGAGCAAGAGCGCTCGGCCGGATGCGATTCCCGGTCGAAGGTCAAAAGCATCACCATACCATTCTTTGGGATAGTCCCGGGAGCTCAACCACCCCTTGGGGCGGTCGTCTTACCGTCACCTTGGCGGCTCGACAACTTCGCGACCGAAGTTGATCACCTTCGAGGTGGTCGAGGGCGACCTCCCTAACGCCATCCTCGGCGCGGCGCCACTGGTCAAATTCATGGCACCAACCACTATGGCCATCGGTGCATGAAGTCGCTCGTCCCAACGGTGTCATCACCGCGGCGAGGTGACTGCAAGCGGCACATGGTCGCGAGACCAAGGCCTTGGCTCTCGGCATCCGCCCAATGCGTCCGGAGGCAACGACAAAGAACACTTCGCGGAGGCGGCAATCCAGCCAATGGGCAACAGCGAAGGCCGTGCCGCTCGATGAGAGTGACCCGGCCAGGTGCGTCCACGTCTCGGCCGAGTTGAGTTCCAAATAGGAACTCGAGCTCGTCACCTTCCTTCGCGCCAACAAGGGCATATTTGTTTGGGAGCCCGCAGACATGCCTGGCGTCCCGAGGGAGGTGATCGAGCACAAGCTGCAAGTGGGACCCGGCTCCCGACCTATACGCCAGAAGCTGCGTCGCTTCTCCCCGGAGAAGGTCGCAGTCATCAAGGAGAACCTTGATAAGCTCTTGAAGGTCGGCTTCATTCGTGAGATTAACTACTCCAGAGTGGCCGCCAACCCCGCTCATCGTCGCGAAGAAGGGAGGAAAGTGGAGAATGTGCGTCGACCATACGGGTTGAACTCGGCTTGCAGAAGGATAACTTCGCTTCCGCGCATCGGCCGGATCGTCGACTCCACCTTGAATGCCAAGACGCCGAGCTTCTTGGATGCTTACTCGGGATACCACCGAGATCAAGTCGGGCGGTCGAGGATGAGAACAAGACTTCCTTCATCACGCGTTCGGCACCTATTGCTATATCGACCATGTCATTCGGCTGCGCAATGCAAGGGCCACCTTTCAACAACCGATGACCAAGACTTTCGAGCCACGGATCGGGCGGAACCTTGAAGTCTCGTGGGCGACATTATCGTCAAAAGCCCGCCGAGGGCGACTCACGCTCGAGACCTCGAGGAGACCTTCGCCAACCCGAACAGCACAAGATCAAGCTCAATCTCGAGAAGTGCGTGTTCGGGGCGGCGTCCGGTAAGGTGCTCGACTACATGATCGGGGGCTCGGGGGTTGGTCCAAACCCAGAGAAGATCGAGGCGATCGAGAAGATGGCACCCCACCCCTCAATCAAGCAGGTGCAAAGCCTCACTGGCCGCATGGCCGCCCTCAGCAGGTTCATCTCGAGGCTCGGCGAGCGCGGGCTCCCATTCTTCCAAACCTTGCATAGCGTGGGGGCTTCAGTGGACTCGAGGCCCAATAATCCTTCGACGATCGAAGGCGTACTGTGATCCCCACCCCTCCCATAACGCCGCAACTTTGGTGAGAAGTTAATGCTATATCTCGCGGCCACCCCTCAAAACGTTAGTGCCGTCTGGTGGCGGAACGGGGTCTCAACAAAGACCCCATTTATTATGTCACGAGGTCTTGCACGGCCCGCGAGGCGCTACCCACAGTATAGAAGCGTTATATGCTCTCCTCATGGCTTCGCGCAAGCTCGGCACTATTTCCAGCGACTCCGTGCTCGTCCCCGAGCTTCCTTCCCGCCGGGGACATTCCGAGAACCCGGAGGGTGGCGACGGATCGCCAAGTGGGCCATGGAACCGGGCGGCGTTCGACGTTCGGATCGTGGGCACGACGACCATAAAATCGCAAGTGCTCGCCGACTTCGTGGTCGGCAGACGCGTCGCAACCGCTCCGAGCTTCGTGAAGAAGAAAAGCCCGGGTCATGTTCTTCGGCGGCCGAGGTCCTTCAAGCGCCGGGCGGATACTTGTCCTCACCCAGCGGTGACAAAGCGAGGTACGAATTCGTTTTGGCTTCGGCGACCAACAATGTGGCGGAATCTGAAGCCCTCCTAGCCGGGCTTCTGAGCTTGCAAGGCTTTGGGTGTCGCGCTTTGGTCGTGAAGGGCGACTCCACTTCGTCATCAACCGGTTCAACAAGGACTACCAATGCTCGGAGATTCGATGGCGGCATACCTCGCCGAGGTGCATAAGATAGAGAAATGGTTCGAACTTGGAGCTCGAGCACATCCCGGGAGGGACAATTCCAGTAGCAGACTTCCTCTCCAAGCTCGGCTCCTCAAGCGGCGACATCCCACCCGACGTCATCACGAGAGCGCTCTGGTCCGTCGATTTTTCGACCAAGGGGCCATCGTCGCCGTGGTCGGTATCCTCTCTGGGCCGAGGCCATCCACAATTTCCTTGCTCGGGCGCTCCGCCCGACCGCCGAGAGGAGCCGGATCAGCGCCGGGTGAGTCTCAGACACGCTTGTCGAGGAGAGCTTACAGACGCAATGTTTCGGTATCGACACGGTGCATCTCCACGGAGGAGGGTAAGCACTGCTCCATGACATTCACTCAGGACTCGTGGGCGCACTCTTCAGACAGACAATGGTCGGGAAGGCCTTCCGCATGGGGTACTATTGGCCCTCGGCTTCGGGATGCTCGAGATATCGTCACGCACCTTGGGCTTGTCAATTCCACGCGGAAATCGCACCAACCGCTTACGCGCTCCAGACCATCCATTGGCATGGCCCTTCTCGACTGGGATCGGACATCCTCGGTCCTTTTCCTCAAGCAACCAGGGAAAAAGTTCTGTTGCGTCATTATCGACACCTTCACCAAGTGGATAGAGGTGAACGGTCTAAACCATAACGGCTCGAGCGGCGATTCGTTTTTCCGCTTGAGCGTCGTCACCGGTATGGAGTTCGTGCAAAGTTATCGCGACAACGGTACCACGGTTTACCGGTGAGTTATTTCAGAGTTTTGCGAGAACTTCGACATCAAAATATGCTTAACCGGTGGCTCACCCCGAACAGCGGAGCGGCGGAGCGCGCTAACGAACAAATCGTCCGGGGCGTCAAGAAGCGAGTCACGAGATGAGCTCGACCTATATGGCAAGGCTCGGTGGGCGAACTTCCCACCGTTCTATGGTCTATTCGTACCACGACAAGCCGAGCCTGTGGTCCACACCCTTCCACTCGTTTTGATGCCGGCCGCCCCGCCTCCCGAGGTCACTGGCTCGCCAGAGTCGGCAGTCGACCAAGTCGACTTCGAGCACGAACGGTCCCTCGACCTTACCCTCGCAGAAGAAGTAAGATGCCGTGCACTGCTACGATCAACGCACTACCTGCAAGCTCTTCGCAGACATGCGTCTCGGTCGGTACGACCTAGGAGGCTCCTTGTTGGGGACTTGGCCCTGAGGCGGATTCAGAGCTCGTCCAGCACCAATAAGTTATCCCCGCGGTGGGAGGGCCCCTATAGAGTCGTTTCAACAGATCGCACGGGGGCTTACCGGCTAGCGCTGCCCGATGGCAGAGAGCTCTCTAGCTCGTGGAACATAGATCAGCTTCGGAAATTTTATGTGTAACCTCTATGCCTCACATTTCAATAAAAGCTGGTCTTTCATTCTTTCCCTTTTATACCTGCTTCCACTTGTGTTGTTGCTTTTCTTTCCGGTGGCTCTTTCTTTTTTTCGAACACGACCTTCGACCGCGGCGCGTTTGCTCCTAGTCTAAGTGATGCAGGTTTTTACGTTCACCCCCAGCGGACGAGCTAAACGTAAGCCGAACCTCTTCGCAATCTAGCTCTCTCCTGTGCCCGGGCTCGAGCAATGAACCTCGCCGCTTTGACGATCGAGCAATGCACATGGTCGCTAGGGCCGTGCGAACACGACTCTACTTAACGGTGTTTGCCTCGTGTTCTTCTGCCTTTGCGAATTGTTCCTCAACCTTGCAGGTCGCGGCCTCTCGTCCGTATCTACGTCTTGTGCCCAAGGCACGCGTCACTCGACCTAGGGCCCAACAGGGGCTGGGTAAGGCTACGCTACTGGCGCACGACCTAAGGAGCACGGGCACGGCGAACAAGCGAAGCAAAAAGAGGAAAGTTCAACGCATCCCCAAATCATGAATTCACAACTGAAACGAGGTTTCTTTGTTCACTAGAAGGCAAAACATTTCTGTTAGTACATTCCCTGCTTTTTAATGTTTTTCTACAGGTCGGCCATTTCGCGGGCAAGCCTCTCCTGCTCAAGCTGGGCCACTTTTGCCCTCAGGGTTGCGATCTCCCCCTGGAGCAGGATGGCTTGCTGGGAAGCGTCCACGGCCCGACGTCGCTCGTCTTCAAGCTACGCGAGGGCACTCTTCGCTGCCTTACCAACGCGTTCGAGCTTCTCTTCGAGCCCGGGAACCTTGGTCTCGGGCCCAGGAGGTGACTTCGCGGGAGCCTTCTCCGGCGCCTCGACTTTGGCGCGTTCGACCTCGAGCGCCTTGGTGGCACGATTGAGCTTCCCCTCGAGCTCGAGGATTTTGGCCTCGAGCTTGGAAGACGCCTTTGCCAAGCGTGCCTGCTCCGAAGCGGCCCTTTCCAGGTCCTTGACCTTGGCCTGCTCGGTTTCAAGCGTCTTGTTGACGCTCCCGAGTTCCTCCTCGAGCTGGAGTATTTTGGCCTTGAGCTGGAGTCAACGCTTCATGAAGCCTTCTCGAGCTTGATCTTGGCCCTTCGACCTCGGCTGGCCGAGCGAGGCCTCTCGCTCTCCACGGCCTTAAAGCGAAGTCATGTTGGAGGCCTGAGTGCGCTTCGAGCCTCGTTCGCGTGGGCTATCTCCAGCGACCTCATCGTCCGGCGCAGTCGTCGAGCTCTTGGTCTTCCGCTCGAGCTCCTCGCCGACCTCAATGGTTCGGACGAGCTTGTCGCTCGGCCTCCCGCGCCTCTACTACGTTGAGGAGGCTCCTTAGCACGTCTGCGTGCTCTCGAAAACCTTGTAACCTCGAGTGGCATGGTCGGTTACCTTCATAAACAAAAAAAGGGGTGGCCAAAATGAGAAGAGGCAAGGAGGTGAAGCTACAAGATCTGGCATGCGAGGAACAATCCTTACCTCGTGAGGCTCCCTCCAGACTTGCTCGGGTGAACTCCTCACGATCTTCAATGCGATCGCGAGGGATCTCCTCCTCCTCCTCGGCAGCAGTGCGGTGCAGTCGGATCGACTCGGCCATCACTGGCGACCTTGGCCAGGGTCTGAGCCCCGCCATGGGGTGGCACTGGTTACCATTGCCTCCTCCGGCGGGTTGGATCCATCGACAGGGGGGACGGCGGTGCTCTCCCCGATCCCCACGGTCGGGCCCCCGCTCGTCCCGGGCCGGGGCGGACATGGCTGAGTCGCCGCGGCATCCACGACCTCCGTGGCCGGGGGTACCACGACCTCAGCGTTCGACGCAGTCGCGGCTGGGGAAGACGGCGAAGCATCTACGACCCGTTCATCCCCGGTGACCGGCGGGGTCGTGGTCTCAGCGCCCGAGCGACCGTGGCTGGCGGGGTTTTGGGGGTCACTTCAAGCGCGGCCTCAAAGCTCTGAGCTTCCCCCCTCATGGTGGCTTCGGGTAGCTCGTCGACAGCGTCTGCGCCGTGGGCCTCGTCCGTGTCGAAGTCCGCGCTGGCCGTGGGCTCGATTTCTTCCGACGAGTCGTCGAGCCCTTGGTAGAACTCGCCGACCAAGGGCTGGCCCGGGGGAGTGCATGTCCCACGACGATCGCGGCGCAGGGCCAGCACGAAGGTGTTCTCCTCCTCGGACTCGGACTCGCCCTGAACAACAGCCATCGTCAAAACGGGCAAGTTTCGAGCTCGGATACTCAAGTTCTGCGATCAAAAGCATACACTAAGCGGAAGGATCTGCGGTGGCTACGCAGATCGGGGTCTCGGGAGCTTACCTGGGCCACCAGACTCCTCCTCGCCGAGGGCCGTCTGAGGTCTTGTTGCCCCGATGTCGAGGGCGCGCCACGCTTGCGTGTCCTCACGACCTGAGGTCCCGGGGTCCGAGCCGGCTCCTCATCGCCCGCCGCGGCGGGGGTTCGTGCTCGAGGCTCTGGGGGCGGGGGTGTACTCGAAGACCTGGCGGCAAAGCTGACAAGGCTCTCTTTGCTACATGAAGGAAGGTATGTCAAAAATGGCAAGGCACGGAAAAACGCAAAGCTCGGGGGCTCGACCAGAAGGGCCCTCACCGTGGCGCGATCCCCCCACTCGACATGGCTTCGCCTCCGTTTGGCTTGGTCCACCGGTGGAGGTCGCTTCTTCCTTTCTTTCCCGCCCCCGCCAGGCGTGGAGCATCCTCTGGCCGTGTCCGGCAACTCTGAGTGGGCCTGTGAGCAAGCGGCTCGGGAAGGGCTTCGCCGTGAAGGACTTACTCGGCGCCCGGCTTCCCAAACATCTCGACCATCTGGCAGAGACCGAGATTCGCCGGTCTTTGCAAGGCAAGCGGTTGTCAAGAGAAGGTCGGGGTATGCACGAGCCAGACCTTGGGGCGAGAAAACTCACCAGACGTGCCCTCACGGGTCGGATCGTCACTCCCCCGGATCTCGAAGAACGGGTGCTCCCTCCGTCTAAGAGGGACACCGGTTCAGCAGAAATCGTTAGCGTCGCTTTGCCGTTGAGACCGCGCATGGCGCAGATGTGAATGAGGGTGATGGCCTCCTCGTCGACCTCGAGGTCGTCCGACTCCGGGGTCTCCTTCTTGCGGTTGGCGATGGGGGTCCCTTCGAATACCAGCGTCCCGGTCTCGCCCCTCTTCAGGTAGAACCAGCGCTCGTTCCACGGGCCAAGGGAATCCCGAGGCTGGAACTTGGGGAAGGACCATTTGAGCCCGACCCGCAGCCGGAAGTAGACACACTGACCACGGGGTCCTTCCCGGAGCGGAAAAGACTGAAGTACCGAAAGAAGAGCGAGGGGGTTGGGAGGATCCCCAGGAACCCCTCACATAGATGGGAAAAGATGGTGAGGAGAAGAATGGAGTTTGGCACCAGATTGATGAGTTCGATGTCGCGGTGGAGAGGACCTTCGCGACGAACTCACTCTCCGGTCCATAAGCCAAAAGGGCGAGTGCTCGGTGCACGATCTCGTCGTCCTTGGGGTGCGGCTTGGTCTCGTTATCTTCAGAGTCGCCATGTGAATGGATCCAGCAGCCCCAGGGACTCGAGTTCCCTCATCCTCGAGTCCGACAGCATGCTCTTTCCTAACTTAGTCATGGCGGTCGTGGCTGGCTTGGTCTGAAGGGGAAAAGGGGAGCTTTGCTCGGGCGAGAGGGCTTGGAAGACGAAGGGCGCAGGAGCAGGGACTTTTCGACCGACGATATGGCGCTGGATTTATAAACCGCACCACAGCCAAATCCAGTCCACGGTGCCTCAAAAGGTGTGCCAACTGTGATTTGACGGGAGTAGTTAAGGCTTGGGCTACGGAGTCGAGACGCCGCCAGGTGCCCACCGACTGTTCACGTCCGTACCGACATCAAGAAGTCCGAAGGTCGCCAGGTGTCAAGGCCAAGGGACTTGCCTTGTGGCCTCCACTCGACCTCGGCCAAGGCGTCGAGACCTACGAAGGTCTTGCCGTCCCAAGAATAAGGCTCGAGGTCATCCTGAGGGTTCCCTCCGACCTAGAGCCTCGGGGGCTGGCTGACGAGGCCTGGGAACTCCTTGACCGGCCGGCGTGCGGTCAACGGATTCCCATGCTCGGAAGGCCCCGACCGCGACACAGGTGCGCCGGGGCCTTTCGACCTCGAGCGCGGTGTGCCCGAGCTCGACTCCGCACGACCTCTTGTTTCGGCGGGTCTCGTCTCAAGCCCCGTCCGCCCAAGGATTTGGATCGCGTTTGACTCGTGGTTTCCAGAGAGCGGGTCGCGGGGATTACTAAGAGTGTGCGGCAAGTTCGGGGCGATTCTTTGCGAGCCCTCAAGGCGCACGAAGGCCCCTTTTCAAGGATCGCTCCCGGTCATTGCGGGCGAAGGGAGTATAAAAGATCAAGGACGCATGGGCTCCAGGGACACACACAACACAGCGCACACAACAGCTCGAGCTAGGATTCACCGTTATTGCCTTGAATTGTAAACACTGCTCTGCACACCCATATAACAAGAATCACCACCGCAAGGCGACTGGAGTAGAGCTATTACCTTGACAGGGGCTCGAACCAGTATAAACCTTTGTCTCGCGTTCATTGTCGTCTTGCTCCGACCACCTCCGCGACCGGTTTCCTTCCTCCGTTCGAGTAAAACGCTGCTCGGGTCCTGTAACGTTCTGACCCCTACCTCACTTCTTGCGGTTGGCGATCCCGATCGTCGACACTTATATTGTCTAACCATGATTCTAGGGTATCAAGGTTCACAAATTCAAACTTGTCAAAGGAGTTTCAGGAATCAACATGTATAACTACCATTTCCCACAATATAGCAGAGTTTAATGAATATACTCATGCAATAAAAACATTTAATGAAAATATTTATAAAACTGGGATCAATATGGTCAAAGGGGGTGCTTGCCTTGCTTACGGCGTAGTCGAGATTGTAGTCAACGATGGTAGTCGTTACGTCGGATTCTACACGTCGTTCCAAGGAAAGTAGCAAATAACAATTTCAATAAGGGAAAAAGGAAAATAAATTGCAAGAACGAATAAAACTTCACAAGAAACAGAGACTGCTCTTTATGAATTTATTAATTTTATTTTACGAATTCAAGATGCAAAAATTTGTTTGGATTAATAGAATTAATCATTAATTACAAAGTTCATAGAATTTACTATTCATGATACGTTTTCGACAACCTTATCACTTTCGGGTTTTGCTCTAATAGGATTTAGATTCAAAGCAAGATAATTTAAGGATATCTTCTCAATTTCTGTAGATTAAAATCCTAAGGATCATTTCTGGTTTATTTGAGAAGGTTCTGTTGATACAAACTTCGTAATTGAAGTCCAATTGTTCTTTCTACCGAATTCATAAATATGATCTTTTAGGGTTATTTGACCTAAAAGATTTATATGCAAACCCTAGCAAATTGAGATTATCTTTTCATAACAGTGTAGACTACACTTTAAAGAACATTGCTAAACCAGTTACACAAATTTTAGGATTCGGACAAGTTATTATTTTCATCGACGAAAAAGCTTAAATGGTAATTTTGCTTACAATTCACGGGATCGCCAAAAGGTAAACATGATTATTAACGATTAAGGGTTTGGTCTAGCTAGATTTAGATGAAAAGCATGATGAAAATGAAATATTTTTCTAGAATCTAGTAGAACAAACTTTGTAGAGCATTACTAAATAGGTTTCATAAATTTTAGTATTTGGACGAGCTATTTTATCTGCTGCTAAAGTAGCCTAAATGACCATGATGAATAACTCTAAATCGACCAACTTTCAAATTCATTTCTAACTACACTTCACATGATCTTTGATTCATTTTTAGGCGTTAGTAGTTAGCAATCCTAGAAATGTTTTAAAGTTGGTTTGGCATTATTTTAACTTAAATTGCAATATATTACTTATTTACTTATTGTTATAAATAGCATTTCCTTTCATTAAAAGAATGCAGATTAAATCTTATCTTAAATATTTTTATATACATGAATCCTTACTGTTTTTAGGAGATTAATACAAATTATTTTATCATTTTATGAGTTTTATGCTTTTATTTTTATTAATGGCCATAGTAGGGTTTAATGATGCTTAACAAGCAATTAATTTAAATTGAGTTAGAAATTTAAATGTTTTTGCATATTTGAGTCTATTATGATTTCAGAGGGACATGAAAATTTATTTTATGATTTTATCATTTATATTTTTCATATGTACAATAATGTTCATAATAGTGAGTTCAACTCACTTAAATTTAAATAATTGTTCTGCAATATAAAAATTTAACATTTTGTATATTTGAATTAATATTGATCTTATCATCATATAAAAATTTATTTTATTGTTTTATGACTTATTGTGAATAACTTTGTATTAAAGATCATAATAGGGTTATGACAAAATTTAATTCTAATAAATTGTTCTAAAGTTCAATAATTAAATATTTTTGCATATTTTGAATCTACATGAATTTATATGAATTTAGAAATTTATTTCTCTTTATTTTAATTACTAGTTCAAAAGTTATAAGCAACTGAAGTCATTTGGGTTTGAAAATGTTGGAAAATAGGAAATTACCCCTTTTGGTGGCTTGGGCTAGCAATGGCAAATGGGCCTTGAGTGGCGTGCTCTGGCTGAGGCGAGCACGACAACAGGTCATCTTGATCACGACTTCGCGCGTATACAGAGCACTAACGGCCGGGCCCGCGATGTCGGCGATGGGAAGAGTGGTGCTGGTGACTTGGAGGCCAGCGGCACCTGCATAAGCGAGGAGAAGCTCCCGACGCTCGTCGGCAATGGAGGAGTCTTGAGCGGCGGAACAGGTTCCTCCATGGGCTTCAAAGACGCCCTTGCGCTGCAGGGGTGGTCGTTTGGTGGTAAGGGACGGCGGGAAGGTGGTTGCCACCGAGAGCGGCGGCGCCATGGCCGGCGAGACAGAGCTCGAGAAATACCGGTGATTTGTAAGAAATAATGGCGGGTGAGTATCGAGGAGTGATAAGCATCGTGTTTTGGTACTTTATTTGAAAGAAGTGCATGCGGAGTTGAGCTCTCACCGTGAGCGTCCATGGTGGAAAGGAGGTGCACGGGGCGACGGCTTTCTGGTGAAGATGAGCACAAATTGGCAGTGGGGTAGGATTCTAGGGGTCAGAAGGATGCTCCAGTGTTGTTGGTTCGGGTTGATTCGAAGTGTAGAGGCGCGCGATGTTTCTCCCCTTTCTACGGTTTTCACCGGAGATGGAGAAGAAAGCGGTGGCTGAGTGGTGCGAGGGGCTCAGGAGGATGCGAAATGGCTCGGGATGGGTTCTGGAGACTGGTTGCGCTGAGTTTATATAGCCGAGCGATGCGATTTGGAGTTGGCTTAGCAGCGGAGATAGCGGTTCTGGCGATATTTGCCTGGGCAGCGAGAACGCTCTGAAAAGTTTTCTTCTTGGCGAGCTTCGAGCGAGGATGCGGGTGGTCGGTGTCGCCAGTTGCCGTGGCAACGTTTGGACGGTCGAGGCTTTGCCACCGCAGGGATCCGACAGAGATGGCAGAACGGGCGAGGCTTCGCTGGCGATTCCAAGCATGGCAGGGGCGCAGCAGCGAGATGATGTAGTGGCAGCGGTGTGGCAGAGGAGGCAGGTCGGCGTGTCTCGGAATCAAAGTTGCGGCACGGTAGAGGACAAGCCAAAGAGACGGTGCGACGGCTGTGCTGGCGTGAGGAAGCGAGCAGAAGGCTAGAGAAGGAAGAAGGGGAATAGTAGAAACACTGGATGCTTGACACTTGGCGATCCGATGGTCAAGATTGGAACAACACAAAAGAAAAGGCCAAAGTCGGCTTGATCTCTGATGCTGATTTTGGAGGTTGTAGAATTGATAGAAAAAGCACATCTGGCTCATGTCTTTTCTTGGGTAATTCACTTATTGCATGGTCCTCTAGAAAACAATCTTCATTGCACAATCAAGCTGCTGAATCTGAATATGTGGTCAGCTGCTAGTTGTTGTTCTCAAATTCTTTGGATAGTAGCTACACTTAAGGATTATGGGGTTAATTTGGATAGTGTTCCTCTGTTGTGTGATAACACTAGTGCAATATGCATTGCTAAAAACCACATGCAACATTCTAGAACAAAACACATTGAGATCAGATTTCACTTTCTTAGAGATCATGTAGAAAAGGGAAATATTGTGCTTCACCATGTGGATCTTGAACATCAATTAGCGTACATTTTCACAAAACCTTTGTCTTCTTCTCGTTTTGCCTTTATTAAGGAGAACTTGGATTAATTCATCCAATGGGATATTTTTGAGGGGAGTTTTTGAAGTTTTTGTAATATTTTGTAACATTCTTTTTATTTTGTGTGTTTCTTAATTTAAAAAAAACAAAAAAAACAATAAAAAGTACTGAGCATTGTATTTCATACACATATGTCATTTGAAGCCGTGTTTATGCTACAAGGTCTTTGCAACTTCTGTTTATACATATATGGTGTAGTTTATGTCATGACTTTTTAAATGGAATGACAACTTGAATTAAATCTTGCCATGGTTGAACTTTCTTGGCTATCTTGATCCTGCTTTCGAAAAAGTGCTAAATATGAAAGTTAAGTGCTAAAGCTCAAAAAGTGATTGTTGATAAAAGCAAGATCAAGGTTATGTCTTGTCGCACTTCTTCTTTCTGAGGCGCTTATCATTGCACATTGATATGAACTTGGAAGAAGTTGTGTATGACCGAAACCATGAAACCTTAAGCTTGTGATTGCTTGGCATGGTTGAAAAGTAAGGTGATGGTGCATGTAATTCCTTGCAATTGTTATTGTTGCAATCAAAGTAATGAATCAGTTTTTCAAAGCACAAATAAAGTGCACAAAAATTCAATGTTTTTCGGTTTTAAGATTGTTGAGAAAGGGAGATCATGCCATGCAAAAATCGTTAATAGTACTTGATTCTAGTTATGCTTACTCTACATTGTTTATGTGTAGATTTGAGGGTGCAAATCTTGTTGATAGCATGACTTGGTGATCAAATTGTTACATTTGTGCATGATTCTTAATGCTCAGTACATAAAAAAAGAAAACAACAAACAAAATAAAGGGGGAGAAGTTTCTCTTTTGCTCTCTTTTTGCATTCTTGATGAATCCATTGTCAAAGGGGGAGAAATTTTGGAATCAAAAGGAGAAATTTTTTTTTAGTCACACATTGCACATTCACACACACATTTCTTCTTTACATTAAGGGAGTTTCTCTTTGTCATAGGGGGAGATTTCTTTTTAGATAAGGGAGTTTTGTTTCTTCTTTGTAGGGGGAGATTTTCTCTCTTTGTCTTTCGGTCATCTTGTTTGTCTTTTTGTTTTATAAACAAAATTTCTTACATCAGTTCTTGTGAGATGAATGCTAATGTTCAGGTTCAAAGGGTGTTGCCAATGTTTTCATCAAGGGGGAGATTGTGAAATCATGTGATGAAAAATTGGCTGAATGGTGAAATTGGCATTGCAAAGTGGTTTTGGTTATGGCATGTGTGGTGCTTATGCATGTGCGATGTTGAGATGATTATTATGCTGGTGATAGCATAATAGATTTTGTTTGATGCAATGCACTCATGTGAGTGGTTGCATGGATTGACTTTGAGTCAAGTCGTGGACTTGTGCTCGTGTTGTTTGTTACTTCATGTGCAGGTGTTGCTCGAGGGCGAACGTGGTCGATGACGGGACCGGAACTAGGTTCATGGAGGAACTGAGGTTCGAGACTAGGTTCATGGAGGAATCGAGGTCTTGGTGGTCAAGGATGTCATGCGGGACGTTCGGGCTAGAGAACATGCACATGGAGGCTGGTTAGTCACGTATTTACAGCATGTGGGCTGTACATGCGTGCAAGAGTTGTTTTTGGCTACGTTGGGCCAAGTTGAGATGTATACAGACTCTTTCCATGTTGAAAGTGGAGTTGTATTCTATCTCGTTAGGATTGCTCTGTATAAATAAGGGGAGGTGTCCCCTGTTTATTTTTGAGCGTTCAGGGTTTAGGGTTGTACTCTTGTGTTGGAGTACTTTAGACAAAAGAAATAAAGATCAATCTTCCAGAAAGCTAGTTGTTCTTTCGTGCATGCATGCATAAGATTGATCCGTGGCAATCAAGCCCTCTCGGTGTTTTGTTCATCACAGCGATCACGAAGTTCATCACGGAGTTCGGTTCTTTGCAAAGGTATTATCTTGCGACGGTAATATCTTTTGATCCGTAAATCCGATCGAGTTGATTCTTGTTGGGTTTGATTCGTATTTGAATCTAGTTTCTACAGTTAAAATTTTATATCAATCCAACTGTTAGATCTTTGGCAATTCGTGGTCGTCCATATTGCTAGCCTGGTCGCCCAGCTGTTAGATCGTGAATTGGCTCAGTCATCTTACGAAAGTCATAACTTTTGATCTGTAAATCCGATCGACCTGATTCTTCTTTTGTTCACTTCAGAATTGAGTCTAGTTTGTATAGTTAAAATTTCACATCAATCCAACGGTTAGATCTTCTGTAATTTGTGGTCGCTCAGATTGATGTCCTGCTCGCCCGACTGCTCACGTGGTTGCCTGGATTCAGTCATGTTGTAAAGGACATAACTTTAGATCCGTATGTCTAATTGACCTAATTATTTTTGTGTTAGTTGCATAATTGAGTCTAGTTTCTACAGTTAAAATTTTACATCAATCCAACGGCTGGATCTTCTGTAATTACTATTTTAGTAGACGTATATCGGTCTGCTCGCCCATACTGCGCGCGTGGTCGCCCAACAGTGTGCGTGGTCGCCCAACAGTGCGCGTGGTCGCCCAACCTGTCCTACTGCTCGCCCAAGTGCCCAACCTGCTCGCCTAGGTGTCCTACTGCTCGCCCAGGTGATTTACTGCTCGCCCAAGTGCCCAAACTGGTCGCCCAGGTGTCCTACTGGTCGCCCAGGTGATTTACTGCTCGCCCAAGTGCCCAAACTGGTCGTCCAAGTGCTCTACTGGTCGCCCAGACTGGTCTGCTGGTCTCCCAATTGCGTGAGGTGGTTTTCCAACTTCGTAACCTGGTCTTCTAACTTCGTTAACTGGTCTTCAAGCAATTTGAGTTTAAATTTGTTTATTTCAAAAGATCAAAAATTTGATTTTGGCTTCCGCGCAATCATTCACCCCCCCTCTGATTACTAGTTTAGTATATTTCGATCCTACAAGTGGTATCAGAGCAAGGTTTTTCTAATTAATCTTAACTGGTGATTAGAAACCGTAGCGATGGATAGGTATTCGACAAAACCTTGTGTTTTCGATGGTGTTGATTTTCAGTTTTGGAAAGCAAAGATGGAGGCATATATTCAAGCTCGGGGTTTTGCAATTTGGGAAAAGGTCTACAAGCCATACAATGTTCCCGAGAATGATGCGATCAATGACACCAATCGAGCACATGTTGAAGCAAACAACAAAGCAAGGAATCGATCATCCAAGGACTAGGAAGAAGTGATTTTGATCGTGTGATTCATCTCAAGTCTGCATATGAGGTATGGAAATCTCTTTGTGATTATCATGAAGGTTCTAACACTGTTAAAGAGGTTAGACAAGATATTTATAAGAAAGAATACATGCGGTTTGAGATGAAGCCTGGTGAGTCTCTAGATGATTTCTTTGCGGTTCAATAAAATTCTTAGCAATTTACGTCTTTGTTGGAGTTTTCTTTGATGAGGCTACAAATGCTAGACAATTGCTTGGTGCATTAGATATGTCTATTTGGGAAATGAAAGTTACATCTATTAGAGAATCTACTGCCATGAGTTCACTCACTTTAGATGTACTGTTTTCTAAATTAAAAACTCATGAGTTGGATGTTCTTGCTAGGAAGACAGATCATAAATCAATTGCACTAACTTCACAATCTAGCATGAACAATGCTTCTTCAAGCTTTGCTTTGTCCTCTTTGTCTTCACTAACTGATGAACAGATCGAAGAGTTTCCTGAAGAAGATTTGGCACTACTCTCTTCTCGGTTTAACAAAGCTTTGCAGAATGTGAGAATGAGAAAGAGAGTTGGTGGTGGCCCTCCAAGATGTTATGAGTGTGGTGACCTCAATCACATTAGATCAAATTGTCCTAAGCTTGTAGGTAAAACATCAAGGGAGGAGAAGGACAACGACAGAAGAAAAGAAAAGAAGAAGTTTTCACCAAGTGACAGAAAGAAAAAGAGCTTCATCAACAAAAAGGTTGTTCATCGAGTTCTTTCTGCTCTTGAACAAGTGAACTTAAGTGATGTGGATTCAGAGAGCAGTGAGGATGACACAATGGTTCCAAGCAAGCATGATTTGACAGGATTATGTCTCATGGCTAGAAGTGATGGAAGCTTCACCGAGGATGATCATGACTGACTTCAATGAGGTAGATCCTTCTTACGATGATTTAGCTATTCATTGTTGCTCGTCTTGGAAAATTGCTTAACAAAGCGTGACAAGAAAATTAAGAAACATGATATTCTTGTGGAATCTTTGCATCTGAAATTGCTAGACTTAAATCTTTGATTCGATGATGATGCTTGCAAATCATGTGACTTAATCTATAGTGAGCTTCTTGTGCTTAGGAAAGAACATGTTTCTTTGTTAGAACAAGTCAATACTGAAAAGAAAGAAAATGTGAAACATGTTAAAAATGTTAGTCTGTTCAAGCTGTTGATTTGCATGATACAACTCATTGTTCTAAATGTGCTATCTATGGAATTGAAGTTGCATGATGCAAATGCTAGGGTTTCTCAAATGACAGATGCTATGCTCACTCATGAAGTTCTCTCATGCTCAACTTGTCGCAAACAGAAAGGAAAAGTGGACGTTCCATATAATAACTGTTTAACTCTTGCTCGAAAGGTTGATTACTTGGAAAAATCTTTAGAACGATTCACTACTGGAAAGAAAAACCTAAACATGATTCTGGATCAGTCAAGGGTCAGTACTCATCACAAAGGTTTAGGTTTTGATTCTTATACTCATTATAAGTCACATGCTCCTACTGTTATTAAGACACTTGAAAAAGGAAAACTTGAGACTGCAAATGAGCCTAAGAAAATGATTTTCAAGTCTGCTGGTATGCTATCTTCTACTATGATGAATGCAAATGTTACTTATGTTCCTAAAGCTAAACATCATGTTAAGTACACTTGCACTCATTGTGGTAAAGATGGACATTTAGTAGATTTTTGCTTTAGACTAGCCAAATAGTAAAAGAAAGAGAAGACTAAGGCTAGGTCTAATTTCAGGAAGGCACATTTTACTCCTCATGTTGTGCCTAGGGTGATGCAAACACCTTTTGTTGCAAGAAACACGGGAAAGGGCAAATCTGAATTTTTTGACAAACGTACTCGTGTTGTGCCTACTCGTCGGGTGTCTCGATCTTTGGATTCCTAAATGTTTTATTTCTAACAAAGATCTTGAGGCCTCGACATCTTCTACGCTTTATGTAGGCTTCTCATGAGGAAGGAGAACATTTGGCTAGTTGATTCCGGATGCTCACGCCACATGTCCGGTGATAAAATTGGTTCTCCTCCTCACTCGTGCATCTCGTCTTTGAAAGTGTTACTTTTGGAGATGCTTCTTCTACTCTGTTGTGGCAAAAGGTACAGTAAAGGTAAGTGACAAGTTTATGTTCAGGGATGTGGCTCTTGTTGAAAACACGAAATACAACTTGTTGTGCATTTCACAAATGATTGATGAAGATCTTGAAGTATGTTTTAAGAAAAGTGAATGCAAAGTTTTAGATGCTTCAGGAGACCTTGTGTTCAGGATTTCACGCTTTGGAAGAGTTTTTAAAGCTGATTTTGATGTGTCACTTTCTTCTAAGCATAGGTGTCTAGTTGTCAATGTTTCAAAAGATTTATTCTTCTGGCATCGTAGACTTGGTCACATTGGTTTTGATCATCTAACTCGTGTTAGTGGTTTAGATCTCATTCGTGGCTTGCCTAAGCTTAATGGTGATAGCGATTTAGTATGCTCTTCTTGTAGACATGGTAAGATGACTGCAGATTCACATCTACCTCTTACCATGGTGATGACAAACGCTCGGGACAACTACTACATCTTGACACGGTGGGACCTTCCCGAGTTCAATCCTTTGGAGGCAAATGGTATGTACTGGTTATTGTTGATGATTATTCTAGATACTCTTGGGTTTATTTCATGGTATCTAAAGATGAGGCTTTTAGTCACTTTAGAAGTCTTGTTACTAGATTATCTGTTGATCACCCAGGAGCACTTAGAGCTATTAGAAGTGATAATGGAACTGAATTCAAGAATTCTTCTTTTGATCACTTTTGTATTGAAAAAGGGATTGATCATCAATACTCTTCACCTAGAGTGCCTCAACAGAATGGTGTAGTTGAAAGGAAAAACAGAACCTTAGTTGAGATGGCTAGAACTATGTTAGATGAACATCACACTCCTAGGAAGTTTTGAATGAAGCAATCTCAAGCGCATGCTATGTTTCCAATAGAGTGTTTTTGAGATCGAAGCTAGGCAAAACTTCTTATGAGCTTCGTTTTGGTCATAGGTCTAGTGTATCTCATTTCGAGTTTTTGGATGCAAATGTTTTGTCTTGAAATCTGGAAATCTTGATAAATTTGAAGCTAGATCAGCGATGGCATCTTTCTTGGATATCCTGCTCATACACGTGGTTATCGTGCACTTGTTTTGGAGACTAACAAAATTGTAAAAACGTGTGAAATCACTTTTGATGAGGCTAGTCCAGGCACTAGTCCAATTGATGCAGGAACAGATGCATATGTTCGTGGGGAGAGTATTTTTGTTGATGATGATGATGTTGAGGATGAAGTGTTGATTCCTATTGCACAACCAATTTGTACCTCTTTCGGCACCTACCACTACATCACCTACGGTGAGCATCCTCAAGCCACAACATCTTCTGTACATCTTTGAAAGCGAAGAAGGAGGCGGAGAAGTTTCGAAGCTACACTCCTTTGCACATTCAAAGAAGACATCCACCGAACAAATGATTGGAGATTTAAATGAGAGAGTCACTCGAGCCAGAAACCATGAGAAAGGAATTTGAGATGAGCATGATGGGTGAGTTGACTTACTTTTTGGGCCTGCAAGTTAAACAAACGAAGGAAGGTACTTTTGTTCATCAAAGTAAGTATACAAGAGATCTGCTTCGTCGCTTTGGGATGGAAAACTGCAAGCCGATCATGACACCCATGGGAGGCAATTGCACACTTGATCCGGATGAAGATGGTGAGATTGTTGATCAAAAGGAGTATAGAAGCATGATAGGCTCTCTGTTATATCTCACTGCATCAAGGCGGATATTCAATTTGTTGTGTGCTTGTGTGCTCGTTTTCAAGCTTCTCCACGTGTTTCACATCAACAAGTCATCAAAGCGGATCTTGAGTATCTCCATGGTACTCAAGATTTTGGTATATGGCTACGCTTCCTCATGCATTAGTTTAAGAGCATTCTCTGATGCTGATTTTGGAGGTTGTAGAATTGATAGAAAAAGCACATCTGGCTCATGTCTTTTCTTGGGTAATTCACTTATTGCATGGTCCTCTAGAAAACAATCTTCTGTTGCACAATCAACTGCTGAATCTGAATATGTGGCTGCTGCTAGTTGTTGTTCTCAAATTCTTTGGATAGTAGCTACACTTAAGGATTATGGGGTTAATTTGGATAGTGTTCCTCTGTTGTGTGATAACACTAGTGCAATATGCATTGCTAAAAACCCTGTGCAACATTCTAGAACAAAACACATTGAGATCAGATTTCACTTTCTTAGAGATCATGTAGAAAAGGGAAATATTGTGCTTCACCATGTGGATACTGAACATCAATTAGCAGACATTTTCACAAAACCTTTGTCTTCTTCTCGTTTTGCCTTTATTCGGGGAGAACTTGGATTAATTCATCCAATGGGATATTTTTGAGAGGGAGTTTTTGAAGTTTTTGTAATATTTTGTAACATTCTTTTTATTTTGTGTGTTTCTTAATTTAAAAAAAAAAAAAACAATAAAAAGTACTGAGCATTGTATTTCATACACATATGTCATTTGAAGCCGTGTTTATGCTACAAGGTCTTTGCAACTTCCTGTTTATACATATATGGTGTAGTTTATGTCATGACTTTTTAAATGGAATGACAACTTGAATTAAATCTTGCCATGGTTGAACTTTCTTGGCTATCTTGATCCTGCTCGAAAAAGTGCTAAATATGAAAGTTAAGTGCTAAAGCTCAAAAAGTGATTGTTGATAAAAGCAAGATCAAGGTTATGTACTGTCGCACTTCTTCTTTCTGAGGCGCTTATCATTGCACATTGATATGAACTTGGAAGAAGTTGTGTATGACCGAAACCATGAAACCTTAAGCTTGTGATTGCTTGGCATGGTTGAAAAGTAAGGCTGATGGTGCATGTAATTCCTTGCAATTGTTATTGTTGCAATCAAAGTAATGAATCAGTTTTTCAAAGCACAAATAAAGTGCACAAAAATTCAATGTTTTTCAGGTTTTAAGATTGTTGAGAAAGGGAGATCATGCCATGCAAAAAATCGTTAATAGTACTTGATTCTAGTTATGCTTACTCTACATTGTTTATGTGTAGATTTGAGGGTGCAAATCTTGTTGATAGCATGACTTGGTGATCAAATTGTTACATTTGTGCATGATTCTTAATGCTCGACATACAAAAAAAAACAACAAACAAAATAAAGGGGGAGAAGTTTCTCTTTTGCTCTCTTTTTGCATTCTTGATGAATCCATTGTCAAAGGGGGAGAAATTTTGGAATCAAAAGGAGAAATTTTTTTTTAGTCACACATTGCACATTCACACACACATTTCTTCTTTCTGTTAGGGAGTTTCTCTTTGTCATAGGGGGAGATTTCTTTTTAGATAAGGGGAGTTTTTGTTTCTTCTTTGTAGGGGGAGATTTTCTCTCTTTGTCTTTCGGTCATCTTGTTTGTCTTTTTGTTTTATAAACAAAATTTCTTACATCAGTTCTTGTGAGATGAATGCTAATGTTCAGGTTCAAAGGGTGTTGCCAATGTTTTCATCAAGGGGGAGATTGTAAAATCATGTGATGAAAAATTGGCTGAATGGTGAAATTGGCATTGCAAAGTGGTTTTGGTTATGGCATGTGTGGTGCTTGTGCATGTGCGATGTTGAGATGATTATTATGCTGGTGATAGCATAATAGATTTTGTTTGATGAAATGCACTCATGTGAGTGGTTGCATGGATTGACTTTGAGTCAAGTCGTGGACTTGTGCTCGTGTTGTTTGTTACTTCATGTGCAGGTGTTGCTCGAGGGCGAACGTGGTCGATGACGGGACCGGAACTAGGTTCATGGAGGAACTGAGGTTCGAGACTAGGTTCATGGAGGAATCGAGGTCTTGGTGGTCAAGAATGTCATGCGGGGCGTTCGGGCTAGAGAACATGCACATGGAGGTGGTTAGTCACGTATTCTGACATGTGGGCTGTACATGCGTGCAAGAGTTGTTTTTGGCTACGTTGGGCCAAGTTGAGATGTATCTGAGACTCTTTCCATGTTGAAAGTGGAGTTGTATTCTATCTCGTTAGGATTGCTCTGTATAAATAAGGGAGGTGTCCCTGTTTATTTTTGAGCGTTCGGGGTTTAGGGTTGTACTCTTGTGTTGGAGTACTTTAGACAAAAGAAATAAAGATCAATCTTCGAGAAAGCTAGTTGTTCTTTCGTGCATGCATGCATAAGATTGATCCGTGGCAACCAAGCCCTCTCGGTGTTTTGTTCATCACAATGATCACGAAGTTCATCACGGAGTTCGGTTCTTTGCAAAGGTATTATCTTGCGACGGTAATATCTTTTGATCCGTAAATCCGATCGAGTTGATTCTTATTGGGTTTGATTCGTATTTGAATCTAGTTTCTACAGTTAAAATTTCATATCAATCCAACTATTAGATCTTTGGCAATTCGTGGTCGCCCATATTGCTAGCCTGGTCGCCCAGCTGTTAGATCGCGAATTGGTTCAGTCATCTTGCGAAAGTCATAACTTTTGATCTGTAAATCCGATCGACCTGATTCTTCTTTTGTTCACTTCAGAATTGAGTCTAGTTTATACAGTTAAAATTTCACATCAATCCAATGGTTATATCTTCTGTAATTTGTGGTCACCCAGATTGATGTCCTGCTCGCCCGACTGCTCACGTGGTTGCCTGGATTCAGTCATGTTGTAAAGGACATCACTTTAGATCCGTACGTCCGATTGACCTAATTCGTTTTGTGTTAGTTGCGTAATTGAGTCTAGTTTCTACAGTTAAAATTTTACATCAATCCAACGACTGGATCTTCTGTAATTACTATTTTAGTAGACATATATCGGTCTGCTCGCCCATCTTACCGCGCGTGGTCGCCCAACAGTGTCGCGTGGTCGCCCAACATGGCGCTGTGGTCGCCCAACCTGTCCCTTGCTCGCCCAAGTGCCCAACCTGCTCGCCTAGGTGTCCTCTGCTCGCCCGGTGATTCTTGCTCGCCCAAGTGCCCAAAGCGGTCGCCAGGTGTCCTCTTGGTCGCCCGGTGATTCTTGCTTCGCCCAAGTGCCCAAACTGGTCGTCCAAGTGCTCTCTTGTCGCCTGATCGGGTCTCTTGGTCTCCCAATTGCGTGAGGTAGTTTTCCAACCGTAACCTGGTCTTCTAACCGTTAAGCTGGTCTTCAAGCAATTTGAGTTTAAATTTGTTTATTTCAAAAGATCGAAAATTTGATTTTGGCTTCCGCGCAATCATTCACCCCCCCTCTAATTGCTAGTTTAGTATATTTCGATCCTACAGCTTGGCTAGCCACTCACTCACCTTGACCTTCCCCTCGAAGTCCGCGGTAGGACCGGGCCAGCTTCCCCATGGAGGTCGAGAGGTCGTGAAGTAGAGGCGGACACAGTGGATTAGCGAGCATGTTGAGCTTCATGGCGTCCATGGCCGTGATGAAGCTCGGGCCTTGGCGATGGCGGCGTCGCGCGGCGGATGTGGCGTGCGAGACGAGATCTTGCTGGCCTGAGCTCGGCAGTGGCGGGGATGCTTGGGCGACGAGCGGTGAGGACGCAGCGAGGCGGTCGGCGGTAAACTGGGCGAAGCGGGGATGGTGGCGATGCGGCGAGGGTCATGGCGGCTGCTGAAGTCGCGAGGGCGTCGCGATATTGGATAACGCTGGTTGGGGAGCGGTAACACGCTTGTGAGGGGCGTATCTGTTAGCGTTGGGATCGATTACAGACTCAGCCAACCAAACGTGAATCAACGGTATGAGATAGCGCCGGAAACCGTTACAGGCTAAAAAACGCCTAACCAAATAGCTTCTTACTGTTGAATGTAATCTGGTTTCATTGCATCATCTGTCACGTAACGTTTGTGTAAGCCGGATCGAGCAAGTCAGTCTTACAAGCAAGAAAATTTCCCCAACCTGTATGTTCGTTCTCTCTGTGTGCCCATGAGTTTCCACCTAGCGTACGTGAGTGTGTTTCTCTGATCCAAGCCAACACGTTTGGTATCCAAGCAAGTCCGTTACGGGGGGCCAACAAAGCGTTGTCCAAAGGTCCGGCGAGGGAAGGATCAGCTTAGGGCCCGTGGGACGCCACCAGGTTTCGAATTTTGCCGAAATTCACCTAAATTCGGCGCAATTTGGTCCTTTCGGTGGGTCCTGAAATATGTCTCATTTGAATTTTACCCAAAAATTCAAATTTTTGTGAAAATTTGTTCGAAATATGGTCAAATTTTGTAAAAAAAATTAAAATTTTGGACAATCATTTCGTCCAGAAATTCTATTAAAATTTTCAAAATGACCAGATTTCGGTGATTTCGATGCGTGCCAAAAAAAAGTTTTAAAATGAAATTTGAAACCTTGGATGCCATCATGCCTGAAGATCTGACGAAGCCACGAAGTGTGACCTTGCTTGACGTTTATCAAGGTGTCCTGGAGGAGATACTATTCCTCTTGGCAGGGCCGTTTCTGGGCCAAGGCACTCGGGGCGACGGCCTAGGGCCCCCGATAAATAGGGGCCCCTGGCTCAAGGTCCAGTATACTGTACTGCTGTTGTATATGCATCCGGTTCGGTGGTTCCCTAATTCCTCTGCAGCTCCTCATCTCCTCGGCTGCTCTTCCTCCCTAATTCCCAAATTCGAATGCAGCTCGTGCTCGTCTCCTCGGTTCCTCTCCAAATCTGAAATCCCCATTCCCCAATCCCTATCTCCAGTCTCTAGCTCTCCCCACTGCCATCACTGTCTTCCCTGCCCTAGGCGGCTGCGGCTCAAGCGCTCAGCAACGGCAAGGTGCGCAGCTCACCGGTCACCACCAACACCAATTTATGGAGGTCGAATCGTTGAGATGAGGCCCTATTCTGCAATCCCGCTCGGCGCCTCGGTGCTTTCGTGCTCGTCGGCTCGTCGTCACCGCCTCCTCCTCTTGGCGTCGGCTCGGCTGCCGTGAGGCCTGCGCTGGCGGCTCCTCTCCGCTTTGCCTTGAGGCCAGGCTTACTCACCACGGCCAGCCGCCTGTGGTTTCCCCAGCTCCGTAGTCCGTGAACGCCGGCGCCCTCGGCATCTCTGACCGCCTGGTCCGCCTCGCCTCCGCCCTGCACCGGCCGACAGCTGCACGGTGCTGGCCTCGCGAGTCACGAGGCGCCGAGGCCTTCTGCCTTCACTTGTCCAGGCTCGCCTCGCCTCCAACTCCTCCGTGGTTGTGGCTCCGTCGACCAGGCAGGTATCCCATTGATATGGATAGTATTATCAATGATTTTGCATGTAGAAATGTAAGAAGAAATTGTTTTATATGATTATTATACTTTGATGGGCTTGTTTGTTCGCATTTCTAGGTGAAATATAATGGTTTTCCTTAATCGTTATTGGCTAAAGTGATCTTTTCATCAAGTCTCAAGCGTGATCTTCTATACAAGTAATATTTCTTGCTTCCACAGACCATAGTTCCTATTGTCTTTAAATTATTGAACATGTTAAATATTGATTGATATATATATGTGTATATACATATATATATATACACACACTATAAGGCCCTCACTTTTGATTTTGCTCTAAGATCCTCAAAATATTTGGAACGCCCTGCCTCTTGGTAGAGAAGGAAATGTGGCCTGGCAAAGCCCTGAAGACAATGCACTCGGGCGCGCAGCGTGTCACGGAGGCGAAGATGTAGATATTGAAAAGCGAGTTTGAGGTCCACCGGAAGCGCCTGCACGGGAGCCGTCGTTGCGCGCCACCATGACCCAGCATATCCTCGCAAGAGCACACACGCTGCTCCTTCGCTGTAGCCAGGGGCGGACGCACGTAGAGCTGAGCGGGGGCTTTGGCTCCTAGTTAATTTCTTTAGTACTCTTACGTATACAATCTTTATTTAGAAGTAGGCCTCTTGAATCAAATGTTTGGGCCGTCTTTTATTCTTTTATGAAATCAACTAATTTTGGTTACATGTGAGTATATATATAGTCATATTTGAAAAGCATAAATATTTTTAACTATCTAAGTATAGATTCTCATATAGGGTGCCCCCACTCATATTTTATCCTGGGTCCGCCCCTGTCTGCAGCTCGAGGCCACGCAGCCTCTCATCATCGTTCCATCTGTCTTGGATGCCTTGCCATGCAAGACGAGGAGGACCCACAAAGAACCTCGCCCGCAACATGACTGCCGGAATTCAGCCGGCACCCACCCGCGCCGTCGTCCCTTGTTCTGTGTCGCTGTAGTTCTGTGTCGCCGCTACAGCCGCCCTGCCACTCTTGACCTTTTCCGTCCGCGCCAACCGAGTCACGAGCTTCGCCGGCTCGCCCTACTGATGTTCTCGAGACCACCCAGAGTGAAACGCCACTACTTCCATCTTCGCCGAGTTCACGCCGTGCATGTGCATGCGCACGCTTCATGCGCCTGAGACCTCTGGGTTTCACCGCCGGCGAGCTCATCTTCGCTCCGTTCCAGTCGCACCAGTCCTCCCCGTCCTAGAGCTCATCTTAGCCGGAAACGCGCTGTGCTCGCGTTCCCGTTGCCATTCCTCCATTGAAGCACCGCCGCAGCCCACGCCCTAGTCTCCCTTGTTTCGTTTCCCAGCGAGGAAGATGACGCCCTGTGTTCGGGGTTCAATACTGTGTCGAGCTTGTCGAGACGAGCCAATCCGGCCGAGTTCGTTCCAATCGACTCGAACCAACCTACAGCCTGACTGAGCCCAAATCCTTGAGGTTGAGCCGAACCAAGTCGGCTGAGCCAAGCTCGTGTCCGGCCGCGCCAGACATGAGACCGAGTCCGGTTTAGGGCATGTGTAAGGGCCTGTTTGGGGGACTGCGGCTACCGTTGACTGGACTGTAAAGCTAATGTTGGCTTGTTGGGTTGTAAAGCAGCTGTAGCTTTTCTTGAGAGGCCGTTTGGCAAACTGGCTGTAAGTTGGTTGCTGCAGCTGTAACTAGTGTTTAAATGACTAAAATAACCTTGAGAGTTATGATTTAACTTAAATATTGATCTTTTGAATTATATTTGTGAAAATATTAAATGATGAATAACTGAGAATTAATTATATTTTATTTTTCATAATATTACATATATTTTATTTATTTTTCTTCATGCACCTTTTGTTTATCTTGTTCAATGCAAGTACATACATATAAGAGTATAAGGCCGAACATAATGATTTGAGATTATATTTGAATTATATCTTTCTTTGCAGCACTAAACCACCAAAGAGAGAAGCGGGTATCATTCTTTCATCTATTGATGAGCTCCTAGACAGGTTGAAGACTGAAGCTCGTGTCTTGTAACAATCTGTATATTATTCCTTGCTGGGTATGGAACGTACATGCATGTGCATTCAAATAAAGTGTAATTCCAAATGTTGCTATCATTTTTATAATTACAAGTGCTGCTATCATTTTTGCAAATGAAATAAGTGTGTTCATGCATGTACATTTTTGTTATTTTGTCTAATAGGCAAAATGATCAGACGGTTCAATTTGGAACATATAGAGAGGACAGTTCTCAAAAAATGTAAGATGTTTCTTTTGTCAGATTTGTCTTATTTATATTTCAGAAGCGAAAACCTCTCTATGCAACTGCATCAATTATTTGTATGGCAGTGAAGCCTGGTCCAACATACTCATGTACCCTCACAAAAATGCCAAATTTTCATCCAAATGCAAATACTCAGATGGAATTTTGAAGCAATAACTTTTGAAGTAATTTTTGTTATATTCATCCGAGATCACAATATAAATCACTCATGCATCGACTTATCACTGAATAACTGCACCATAATTGACAATTTCACTAATCTTGTAATACATGCGCAACAGAAAGCATAAATAGACTTATCCCTGAATAACTTGCTCTCAAGGTTCTTGATTGGCACTGATTATCGATGCATTTTGTAATATACACTGTTGGGTACAAATAAACTACAATGAAGAGGAAAACAATATGAACAAGGAAACTAAACACTGTTTTACAATTGAATCGATCTGAGTTCACTGTTATTTATAGAATTTACATCATTTGAATGCCAATCTACTGGTTGAATGCCTATACTTTCCTATGTATAAAAAAAATCATACGCTGAGTTTTCGCTAGCAAGCTCGGCCTACGTTGCCATGCCCTTGGCTCCACCATGGCACTCATTATAGCATTGTTCCTTTTCCAAGGAACCAAATAGGAACCTTTTATGAGTCAGCAGTGTGTTCTAAAAAAAGGATAATTATATAGAATTTGGCTTTCTGATGCTACAAACTACACAAATAAACCATGTAGATTTCAAAGGTTCTCCACAATCAAATGTAGGTTTATGGTGAAAAGGAACAAAGATGTCTACAAAAGCAGTATGAGACAAGCAATCGAAAAAGGTTCACGTAGATGGAGACGACTACAGCGATAGTATCAACCCCGGCTGTGGCGGGCGCGGAGATGAGGAAGAGATGGCCCTCGTGTAGGAAGCCCATGGTGAGGACGAGAGCAACGGCCTTGGCCTCCACGCGGTTGCGACGTGACTCAAACAACTGAAAAGTTTTTCTCTCTAAAAATCCTACTCTCCTCGGAGAATTTAAGAGATCTTATTCCCAAACTTCTTTTTAGTTGTCCTAACTTCTCACCTCATTTCCCTGATCATACATCTCATCTTAATAAAGAAGAGGATAAAGAATACGAGATGAAAACTTAAAACAACTAAAAGAAAGTTTGGAAGTGATCTTTTCTAAAAAGTATGATTGATCTCATTCTCGAACTCTCTTAGATATTTAAAATTTTAATCATCCATCCTTAACTATATTCCTCATCCCGTTGGATTGGTTGAGCGAAAAGGGGTGGATGACTGAAAACTTAAAACAACTAAGAAAGCTTGAAAGCAATCCTTCCCAAAAAAATCTGAGTCGAATATAATCCTCAAACCTCGTTAAGTGTTTTAAATTTTCACCACCTTCCCTTAAATCATAATCCCCGTTATATCTAATAAGGAAGAAATAAGAGTGGATGATGAAAAACTGAAAACAATTAAGAGAGCTTGAAAGCGAATCTTTCCTTGACTCAGAAGGAGGTCTTCATTCTCTTTATATACTACACGCATTAAAAATGACCAGGTGGCGATTTAGTTACTGAGGGAATTACAAAGGTTTTCTAAATAACAACGCTAAGATCGCTCATATAACTGGTACGTAACCCAATGTAGTCATAGAAAAACGAAAAGCCTTGAGTAATAAAATCTTATTTTTCAAGATTTGGGGGCAAGCTGACGAGGATTAAAACCCACTCTCCATATGGCCCCTCTTTTGTATAAAATTCATGACTAAGCATCGACAAACAGGCCTGTTAAATCTCGGCCTATAATGTATCTAGTAAAATGCCCATCTCTATTTCAACGGTCAGATCTCGGACAAATTCAGTCAAAGATGGTCAAACTTAGCTTCACACTGGTCGTCTCCGACCAGTGATAGCCACTCTGACCAACCAAGTGGTCGGGGGCAAGCAGTTTTTCCTGCATAACTCTGCGTACGGACAGTTATTTGACAGAAACACTCAACTACCTGAAAGTTATTATAAGAAAAGGCATCCTTTAGCGAGAAGACATCAGTTAGAAGAAAAAACGTCTCTCGGTTATAAGACATCCTTCTGAAACTTAATTGTCGCCCCTTCATCAAGAATAAATAGGAGAACCATAGGATAATCGAGGATCATCTGGTATCAGATATTCACAATCTCGCACTTTCTGTAATTGCATAGATCATCTTGTAATCTAAACTTTCTATCACAGCTGTTTGGCTAATAAAGAAACACTCCCATTATTTTCATCGTGTCAATTTCAGTATCCAAGGCCTATACATAATAAAATTTATGTAAGATCGGTTAAGAGACCTAAAATCTTTTTTGGATAAAGGAAGCTTTTATTAATATAAAGAATATTACATCGACGAGATACAAGTCTTTGAAACTTCTCCTGGCCTCTGCTTAATAAGAAGCACACAGCCCAAAAACAAAAACTAACACTCACATACTAGATACTATCAATCCGAAGACTAGACCGCCACCCATGAGCCTGGGAGAAAAAAAAACCTTGGCCACCTGTACCAACCGTTGTGTAGCCTCCATCATAATAGTTCGCAATTTTAGCTTCTGCAGCACAACCCATATATGTAACCAGTGGGAGATAGCAAAAATAACCTGCAAAGGGGATGAGATTGATTTCCTTTCAAATACTATATCATTTCTGGTTAACCAAAGGGACCAACAAATGGTTGCGGCTCCTAGCAACACAATATTTTTAAGAACCTTCTCAAAATAACCAAGCCAACACCCAAATATTTGAGCAACACTACAAGGTCTATCAATGCCAAACGCTAGATACAGAAAACCCCAAACCATACGCGCAAAACGACAATGAAAGAACAAATGCCTAATTGTCTCTATTTCGTGACAAAAGCAACATGTTGTACTACCCTACCAATTACGTTTTGCCAGATTGTCCTTAGTCAGAAGAACTCCTCTTCTAAGGTACCACAGAAACACTTTGATTTTTAGTGGGGCTTTTAACTTCCATAAACGCATATTTAAATTAGGAACATCACGTTTAATCAACGCCATGTAATGAGACTTCACTGAGAATTGTCTAGATTGACACAAATTCCAGCGAAATTCGTCATCACCCTGCGTCAGATGTAAATTAGCGATGCGTGAAAGCAAATCATTCCACGCCACCAACTTAGATCCAATCAATGACCGTCTCCAGGAGATGTTTGGTTGAGGGTCATAAGAACTTCAGCAATAGTTATGTATTTCTTCCTTATGATGCTATATAACACAAGATATTGATCCTTTAAAGCACTACATCCAAGCCAGATATCTTCCCAGAATCTCACCTGTGATCCATTATTAATTGTGAAAATACCAAAGCGAAGGAAATCTCGTTTTACTTTCATTAAGCTAGATCAGAAATGCGAGTCTCCTGGTTTCCACTCAACTTGTACTAACGGTTTAGAGTCAAGGTACTTATTTCTAAGAAGCTGTTGCCAAGTACCATCCGATGTTAAAAATTTAAACAACCATTTACTCAGAAGAGAAATGTTCTTAACATTTAAGTCATGAATTCCAAGGCCCCCTTGATCTTTGGGTTGGCATAATATATTATATTTTGCAAGACGATATTTTTTTTTGACCTCATCACCTTGCCAGAAAAAATGAGATCGAAAATAATCAAGTTTATTAAGAACACCTTTAGGAATCTCGAAAAAGGACATCATATACATTGGAAGGCTACTGAACACTGAATTTATAAGAGTTAATTTTCTTCCAATTGAAAGGTGTTTCCCCTTCCAACTGCTGAGTCGTTTTTCGAAACGCTCTTCTACCCTTTTCCAATCTGAATTTCTCAATTTTTTAAAATGAATAGGAATTCCTAAATACTTCAAAGGGAGATCCCCTTGTTCACATCCAAACAGTTCCATATACTGATCTAAGCAATCTTGAGCCTCACCAAAGCAGAGTAACTCGCTTTTATGGAAGTTAATTTTAAGCCCCGAGATTTGCTCAAACGCAGAAAGCAATAGCTTCATGTTGCGAGTTTTATCCAGATCATGTTCCATAAATAAAATTGTGTCATCTGCATATTGAAGAATAGATAAACCTCCATCTACTAAGTGAGGCACTACTCCACCGATTTGCCCCTGTTCCTTAGCTCGTTTAATCAAAACTGCCAACATATCTGCAATAATATTAAACAAAATTGGTGATAAGGGATCACCTTGACGGAGCCCTTTTCTAGTTTGGAAAAAGGACCTACTTCATCATTTACATTAACCGCCACACTACCTCCCGAAATGAAGGACTTAATCCAAGAAATCCACTTGGACGAAAATCCTTTCATTCGTAGGATCTGTAATAAAAAGGGCCATTTAACCTTATCATACGCTTTCTCGAAATTAATCTTAAAGATAACTCCACTAAATTTTTTTCTATGCATCTCATGGATTGTTTCATACAGTATGACAACCCCTTCTAGAATGTTTCGACCACACAAAAAAGCTGTCTGTGTCGGGCTAACTACCTTATCTGCAACCATATTTAATCTGTTTGTAGCAACCTTGGTAAAAATTTTGAAGCTCACATTTAAGAGACATATTGGTCTATACTGCTGGATTACATTCGCATCCTGGACTTTAGGAATAATAAAGAGGAATATCGCCAGCGTGAAGCTCCTTAAACATAATCAAAAGATCGCCTTTGATAGTATCCCAGAATGTCTGATAAAATTCTGCAGAAAAGCCATCAGGGCCAAAGGCTTTATTATGTTCCATCTGGAAAACAGCATCGCGAACTTCTTTCTCAGTGAACTGAGCAGTAAGAAGAGCGTTTTCCTCCTGAGAAACTTGCGGAATATCTTGGTTGACTCCCTCATCGAGAACTAGCAGACTCTCCTCCGGATCCCCAAATAATTCTTTGTAGAATTTAGTTATGTATCTTTTAAGATTATCTTGTCCCTCAATCTTACTGTCCTCGTGGTCTAGCGAATAAATTCTTTTCTTTCTATGTTTGCCATTAGCAATCAATTGAAAGTATCTAGTGTTATTATCACCCAAGAGGATCTCTTTCACTTTTGCCCGCTGATAAAATCTAATTTCTTCCTCTCTGAGGAGATTGGCCAGGTGATCTCGAGCCTGACCAAGGTTCTCTCGCTCCAGATCAGACAAATCCAACACAGTTAGATAATAATTTAAAGTCCTTACGATTGTAGCTACGGAGCCCCCTGGAGTGGTGTAGGCCAATCATACGTTTTTGAAAAGGGTTAATCAGATATATGTCACTGCAGGAATCGGTTATTCGAGATTTGCCATCGTTCCTTTCGTATTTCTAGATTTACCATTACGAAATCGTGTTTATTCTAAATATGCCATTGCGGTGACACGTGTCATACGGTCAAACCGAGCGCATGACTCAAATTTATTCGGACGATTTTGCCCTCCGTCTATTTTTATTTTATATTTAATTTAAGGCTAAAATGGTATTAATATTTTATGAAAATTTTTTATCAAGATCTGAAATAGTATTATTAATCTTATATAAAGTTTTAAAAATGTTATCTTTTATATTTAAATTTTAAAATTCTGACATTGCTATTTTCAACTTTATTTTTCTATTTTTGAATTTCCAAAAGTTTTAAATGTAAGTTTTAATTTTTTATATTTTTACCAGAGGTAGATGAGGATCTCAGGTCACCAAGGTAAAAATCTTAGCTTCAGATCTTTTTTGGAGATTTCTACAAAATTCTGACAAGACTTTGATGCGAAGGGGCAAAATCGTCCGAATTACGCTCAGTTTGACCAGAAGTGACACGTGTCGTTGCAATGGCATATTTAGAATAAACACGGTTTCGTAATGGCAAATCTAGAAATACGAAAGGAACGATGGCAAATCTCGAATAACCCATTCCTACAGTGGCATATATCTAATTAACCCTTTTGAAAAAGGCAACGGTGTGGTGCAAGCTAAGCCTGGCAATAGCAGTTGCTTGACATTCTAGGGTAATATGATGTTTTTTTCTCTATATAGCCAGAGGCGAAACTGTAGCCGGGACGCAGGTGAGATGAAACCTCACCCGCGGCCAGCAAATCTCTTATACCCTCTCTTAAATAGATCCAATAAAACAGCCCTCCTGGTACCTCCGACGCTTCGCGTCCAACAGCGCAAGACCCTCCTGGATGCCTCCGTCGCTCCGTCGCCTCGTCGTGTCCGCCGTCCCCGCAAAACGCTTCGTCGCTTCGCGTTCAACGTGACTACGTGAGGTCATAAGCTGCTTGCTTGTGGTAAGGATTAAGGACTCGTGAGTGATTGCATAGTTTTTTTTTACGTATATACTATCCTTGTAATGTGCAATAATCTTGATTTACATGTCGATCTGTCGCTAGCAGCTTATCTCTGCTACTTGGTCTCCTTGTTCTGGACGAATTAATTTACGCATCCACAGTGCGGAATAAGGAGGCGTGATTACGGTGGCAATTGACAAAACATGTGATTCATGAAGAACAAGAACGGATGCTCTCACGATTCTTTCTATTTTCTTTACGGTAGACTACCCTGCCGGTGAGACGATCACGATCGAGCACGCACACGCCTCGCGGATGGGGGCGGACGCGGACACGGGACACAGGGACCGTGAAGTCACCAACGTGTCACGCCGTCGCCGGCTTGATGCGGTTTTTTTTTACTTTGTATTGTTACAAACTTATATTATATGTGACTGTTAAACAAATGTTTGTAAATTTTGAATATGGTTAGCTTGTTAGGCTTTCGATGTCTTAGTTTTAGCCTCTCTTCTTTTAATTTTTTTAGATACGCCACTGCAGATAGCAACCCACAGCTATTCAGTTAAATACAGGTGGGCATTTAACTATGTTCGTTCATATCAGAGAGGGAGAATACGGGCTGTTATGAAACTCTGCTTGCCATCCATTTGCTTGCTTCACACGATGAGTAAACATAACATAAAAATTATTTAGTGTAATATATAAGTTTTCATTACAATACATGAGCACATGACTAATATTCACTCACCTTTGACGGCTTGGCACGACGTGCGCGCCGCTATTTGCATCGGCACTCACGCACCACCGCCCGCACGGCGCAATGTTTTCTCGCATGCTGGCAGGTGACAATGCTCCTCGTAAATTTGCTCCGCATTTAGGCTACTAGGAAACTTTTCGCTGTATAATACGTCGCGCGTGCCGTTTTTTCGTAGAATTTTTTTTCGATGGTTTTTTTTAAATCATCGAAAAAATGAGCGAAACGGCTGAAAGAACACGAACGAAATGACGTTTTTTTCGTATCTATCTGGGGTTCGTTTATGAAGGATCCACGATCATGTTAAATCGAAAAGATTTTTTTTATAAAAAAATAGCCGGATTGATCGAAACGTCACCGCGTTTTTTTTCCGGTATCTATTTAGGGTCCTCTCACGAAAGATCCGCGATTTTCTGAACCGGATCCGCAATTGTGCTAAATCGAAAAGGTCCTTTTTGCAAAAAATAGCCGGAATGATCCAAACAACACTACATTTTTTTGGGTATCTATTTAGAATCCCCTCACAAAAGATTCACGTTTTTTTAAGGTTTTCTTCGTTAAAAAATATGAAAAAGACTGATATGTAATTACAAATTTTGTAGAAGGATTTAAACACAAAAAAATAATTTTGAGCCGAGCCACGTGGCTCAAAGCGAGCAGCGGACGGGAATCTTTCGAGATTTAGGAAAGTATGTATATATTATGATGATTGTTTGAGATTCGTCGTGTGAGGTGAACAGAGAAGATGGCCCGAGGAAGCTGCGAGTTCTGACCACCTTGCTTGAACCTAGCAAGTCATTGGAAGGTTCCAGTATTTTTTTGGCGAGCCCAGCCCAGTGCGACGAAAGGCAGATGAGTTATGAAGCACTCTGGAGAAAAAGGCCTTTTCCAGATTGGTATTGCCTATGAATCAAAAAGCATAGCAACAACTTGCACGTTCATTACGGCAAGTACGCGGCTAGGGCATACCAAAGTAAGCCTAGCTAGATGGTCACAATTTATATATATCACCCCATCTTTCCGAACGTAACCTATGAAACAGATAAAGGCAGGGCTACGTACTTTGTTACCATCTCGCTTTTTTTTTGCAAGTATTTTCTCTGTTGACTCGTGGACCGAATCCATTCCTCCGAACACATATACTCCACTGCACAATATCTGCCTCTATACTTCTTCTGAGTTAAAAATATGTCAATCCACATAAAGCAAAGACGATAATATCTGAATACGTTGATGCACACTCCGAAAGCAAATAATGCTCGCTTAGGTACTATCTTCCCATATATAGAACCACTGCGAGTGCTATTTGAAAATATTGGTAACTGTCAAAGCATTCTTTTCTGAATGGTTTGAAGCATACTTAGCATGTTTTGGTATAAGTCTTTATGCGTACAGAACCTAGCCTTAAGGACCTTTTGCTTCGCCCTCCGGGCCTTGGCATAATCTATTGTGTACTAGAACATCTACTCCACTGAAAGTATAATGGAACACAACTCCAAATCTAGATTGCCTATAATCTCTTCGTACATTGTATTTGCAACAAAGCCTGACAATATATTTATATGTGATTGCATAGATTCCATCAACATGCATGAGTGTAGAACAACAACTATTGAGCACTTTCAAAGAGTATCCTACTTAGGCTGGTATTCATGTGCACGCCATGGGCAATCCTCCATCTCGCATCTTGCAACATACACTCGCATTGTTGACTTCACAACCTTAAATATTCTCCGTAGTGACACTGCCTATGCTTTGACTGCTTCCTGTACCTCCCACTTATTTTTGTAAATCCCTCCTTGTCACACATCATTTCGATCATACCCTTATGTATGCAATGCCTTCACCCTCATTAACTACCAGCTTGTCAAATTGGTACTCGTTCCACTCCACAAAGATTCCCCCTTCAACTCCAACATCTCCATCATTGTAACTGTCATCATCAAATAAAGCCTCATAGTTACGGTCCTTGCCTTCTATTCGTTCCACCAAACCTTCGGTTTGTTCTCCTTCATCTGTAATGCCCATCGGTTGTTGCACCTCCGGTATGGGAACACCTAATTCCTCACCTTGCACTGACTCATCACCCCCTCCCACATCCTGACATAAGCATGCATAATTGCAGCTCGACTCCTCAACTTCTTATGCTCATCAGCAATGGACTCCTTTGGTATCGCATGGCTGGAAGTAACTTTCTGAAATACTTGTGCCGACAACACCAGAGGCTATGCTCGCTCCTTTGTCAATCATACGTACGAGCTCCACGAATTCAGCTCTTTCAATTCTGCCAACTCCTAGTACGTGCACTCTCGTATACGACTACCAACACTGTGCAACTTTAGATCGTACAATTCATGGTCCAATGAGAATATGTGGTACAATCATCTTGTAACAGTCCACCATGGATGCTATCCTGCATGTAACAGGCTAGCCATTACATTTGAAAAATGATCTAATTGAACCCTTTCTGCACCCATTTATAGAACACTTTCTCTATAGTGTATTTTAAAATGTACTTGCTCGTCCATACTTACCGAGCATTTCTTCGAATTATTTTTATCTACGTGACGTAATGTCATTCTGTTAACCAATACGTAACAAACCTAATAAATTCTAAAGTTAATCGCACCACTATGCCTATGAATCACAAAAATATACTCTACACTAATACACTATAACAAATAAATGTTGCAATTGCCTATAAATTTTATTTTTCAATTCCACACACTTTGACATAATTTTCATAATTTGTCCTAACCTATTCTATTCATCCTCAACCATACCTACACAACTGCACATCTAAACATATCTACATAAATATTACTAATCTATACAATTAAATACTTACATATCTACAGAATTACATACCTACGTACACACCTACATAAATACACATCTACTTATTTTAGTTGCTAACCTATCATTGTCAAAACATAATACAAGAAATATAAATTTGTATATCCAAAATTTGTAGCAAATTCCTTCTCTTTCTCTTCCCCTTCCCCATCCTCTCTCTTCTCTCCTCTCCTCTGGTCTCCTCCTCTGTCCTCTCATCTTCCCTTATCTTCCTCTCTTCTTCTCTTTTCTCCCTTTTTCTCTTATCCTCTTTTCTTCTCTTCCTCTTTTGTAGATACGAATTGGGGCTCTGGTCCCTAGATAGGGGTGGGCATTCAGTTTTATGGGTTTGGTTTATTTGGTTTAAAAATAATTCAGTTTTTAGAAAGCGATTGCCGAAATTCTTGACCCAGTGTAAAAACTAAATCGAATTAATCCAAAAAAAATTCGGGTTTGGTTAATTCGATTGGCCAAAATATGACAACATCATTCATCCCTAATTCCTCCTCTCTATGGGTATACAATGAGGAAGACAAGCGAAGAACGCAAGTAAATGCAAATATCTATCTTATTACTATTTACTATAGCAAAAACTGAATTAGTGTAACGCCCAAAAAATTAGCTGAATTGTGGCCCCGTGATCTTATTTGAAATTTCTTCAACCCAATCATATCTAACAACAAGCAAATTTGGTTCATTTTTTTTTGGTCGGAAAAATTTGGTTGTCAGTTTTTAAAAACCAAATTATTTTTTAAAAAAAACCGAACCATTCAAACCGAATACCCATCCCTAGTTCGAATCCTAGCCTCCTCTTGAGCAGTGCTTGTTCGGTTTTTTTTTTCCTTTTTTCTTTCTTGCCCTCATCATTGCCCACAGGCTCTCCGCAATCCGCAATGCCGACGTCGTCGCCGTCCTGCAGGGCGGCGCCGTCTCCGAGATGGGCACGCACGACGAGCTCATGGCCAAAGGAGACACCGGCATGTACGCCAAGCTCATCCGCTTGCATATGCGCAGGCGCACGAGGCGGCGCTCATCAACGTCAGGAAAAGCAGCGCTCGCCGGCTTCACCGGCTCCATGGTGTGCGGCTCCTTCAGCGCCATCTTCGCGACTTCGCCTACATCCTCAGTTGGTGGTCGCTTGGCAAAAAAAATCTCAAAATTAATGGCAGGTGGTTACCGAACCCGTGACTTCATGTACTGTGCGACGAAGCTCTACCAACTGAGCTAGAAGGCTGTCGGGAACAAATTTTCTTTCCCAGATTTTTGTCGCCTCAAGAGACCATTGTAAAGAGGCCAGGAACCATCAAGATTTCGGCGAACCCGTCGAGATTTTGTCATTTTCAACCGAAATCTCGGAAATTTCGATTTGAAAAAAATCGGACTTTTAGATTTTATTTGAAATTTCTGAATCTTCCCAAAATTTCAGATTTCAGTCCCCTTCGAGATATGGTCCACAAATGAAATGTGAAATCTTCGGTGTTGAATTACCGCCGAGAGCCATGGAGCAGTGTGAGGTGACGCGCAAGGGATGAAAACGGATAGTAATTCGGATATCAATTTTTTTGTCTTTGTTCTTCAATGGGAAACAAATAGGATATAGAATTTTCTATCCGAATTCATATTCTTGTTTGTGGTGTTGAGCTTATTCAAATTCATAAAAATGAACCTCAAATTCATTATATATTTATTTAAATGATAGAAACAAAATTCGGATATCGGATACGGATTCGGATATTTTTCACCTTTTTATTTATGGGAAGCAAATAATGCGTAATTTTTTTATCTAATTTTATAATCTTATTTTTTATAATGAGCTTGCTAAAGTGTTAAAAATGAAAACCAAAATCGTTATATATCTATTTAAAAATATCGAATTTGTTCAGAAATTCAGATATCCGTTTTCATCCGGCGCAACTTTGTCTTGAATCGTACCACTCGTATGCTACCGAGTTAAGAGGGTTGTGATGAGGATTGAAAGCCTATCATCTTTTTTAAGCCTTAGTTTATTCGTAACTATACTCTGTTAATGGCCCCGTAATATGTAAAGCATATAATGTGTTTAATAAAGTATATCCCTATCCGAACGGTTAGGTCTTCAACCAGTTGAATTAAAGATGGTCAAAATCTTGCTTCACACTGGTCGTCGCCAACCAGTAAAATAGTCACCTCGACCAGTTCACTGATCGGGGATAAGCGGTTATCGTTGCATATGTCTCCGTGCGAACAGTTGTCTGACAAATATACATAACCATCCGGAAGTTATTTCTGAAAAAGATACCCTTTACGAGAAGACGCCTTTTAGCGAAAAGACATCTCTCAATTACACAACACCCTTTTGAAGAACATCTGCCACCTCTTCATTTGGGATAAATAGGGGACCGATCCACACTGTTAAATGCAATTGGCAACGAGCATTAGAGTATCTGTAACTTAGCAATCAACGATTATTCTGATCATTCTATAAACTGTGTGCTCTGTCAAAGCCGTTCGGCTAATAAAAAAGTAATCCCTATTCTCTCTGTTTTGTTCTTTAGGAGTCCGGCCACAATTTATTTTTCTATAAATTTGATTAAGAGATCTAAGATCTTAAACATTGACAGATTGCATCACTAAGGCGGAGAACACGCTGACCCAATGAATTGAGGATAGCGAGGGGTGGCTTCAAGCGGAGATACTAGACTATGGGGTTGTTTGGTTGCCGTCTCGTATGAGCCTAGCCACGGGAGCCAGCACCGTCTCAGCCTGGCTCCAGAGAAACGATCATGGAGCTCGTATCCCACGAGCCTGGCTGCGAGTACTTTGTGCATCGTGCTGGTCTGACATCCGCACCGCACGCAGGCAACCAAACAACCATCTTATATGCGTAGGTGCAGGCTCATGTGATACAATGATCAACCAAACACTGGTTTCCTGACTCCCACGAACCTGGTTGCGTAAAACCAGCAACCAAACAGCCCCTATACGACCATTCTCAATGCATAGTTTCATTTTCCAGTTTCCAAGAGTGCCACATCAGCTTTTGTATAGGTAACTGTGTATCTCAAATTTCATCTAGATGAAACTCTCTCACCTCTCATGAAACTCTCTCTATCTCTCTCTTCATAATTACCTTGCCATGTCACCAAACATGATGATGTGTCATCTCATTTAATGAGAATGAAACTCTCACTGAGGGCATTTCCAATGGATCATTTCTTTGATCGTTTCTTAGAGGAGAGATAGTGTATTAATTGATGTTTAGAAACAATGGCTCTCAATGCATAGTTTCTACCTACTGTTTCTAATATTAATTACCATGCAGGTTTTTTGCAGTTTTCTTAAAGAGAGATAGTGTATTAATTGATGTTTAGAAACGATGAGGAGAGCACAATGTATTTTTTTTATGGTTTCTTAGCCAAAGCATTTAATGAAGAAACCATTTCTAGTTTAAGAAACTCTAACCTTCTCTCTCTGCATTAATTCATTGCCACCTAAGCTTTTTATCCTATATGACATGCTAAGAAACCATTTAAGAAACAGCATTGTAAATATCCTGAGAATGGCCTACGTAGGAAGTGTGACTTCTCGCGTGACGTCTACAGTGGATGGTGCTGCTGCGTGGGTTCTGCATCAACAATAGTGAGCACGACGTTTTGGACGCATCCTATTGGACACGCAGGCCCGTGGTGGAGGTGCTGCGTACTTGCCAAGTTTGTTTGGGCGCGACGGAGGCGCTGCAGGTCGCAACCGCGACAACGGCGGCATTGGGAGGCTCAAAATTTTCACGCTGGTGCTTAATGGCCTCACTGATCCGGATGTGTACTTTGAGTGGGAGATGTGTGTGGATCAATTTTTTTGTAACCACTAGCTGGAGAAGAAGGTTCATGCTGCAGCATCAATTGAGCTCATCAAATATGTACTTGTTTGGTGGAGCCAATTATATATGCCTTGTCGCAGGGCGACTGGCATGGAGACATATATAGGAGAAGATGAAGGCCCTCATGAGTAGAGATGGTGCATGCATGCCGGCTTACTATATCCGAATCTTGCAGCATACTAGGTTGCGACGACTTCGGCAAGGTTGCATGGAGAAAGTAAGCCTAGCTGGATGCATGGTCACAATTTATATTATATCGATCACCCTATATTCCCGATAGTAACCCATGAAGAAACAGATAAAGGCAGAGCGAGCGTACTTTGTTATCATCTCGCTCGCTTTTGCAAGGATTTTCTCCGTTGACTCGTGGGCCGAATCCATTCCTCGATCCCAACACATATGTACTCCACTGGAGGAGCTAACTATTGCCGGATAGTGCAAAGATTAAAGAACTGCAGGTTGATGAATAGATCAATTAATTCCTTGCTAGCATGCACGAATTAATCCGCCCTTAATCCAACTGGCCTTGGATAGAATACTCCATGTTGATGCTTAATTGCACCTTTTATTTCCTTTATCTTAAAGCGTATCATGCAAGGGGCATAAACTACCTACCTAAACTTACTTTGGCTACTTTTACAGCAGTGCAGAACCTAGAATTTATTATGCATAATAGTAGTGTACTAGTAGTCCCAACCATCCATTCTTACTTTAATTCTGCATCACTCCTCCTGAAAAGAAACTCGGCATCACTCCAGCACAGCGCAATCAGCTGAGCATGCATGCATGCATGAGCAGTTCAGCCGGCCTATATAAACGGCGGATAGGCGCAGGTGAAGGAAGTGTGCAGATCTACTCCTTGTACACTAAGTGCTACGATACATAGCTACTGTCCCTAGCTGATTAATCATCTGCAGTAAAATTTAGGGTTTCGTGAATGGATAAGATGGGCCGTACTGTTGGGTTGGTCGTTAACTTGGTCAGCTACAGCCCCGGGGGACCGAAAAGAGCGGTGGAGTTGCTCTCGCTCGGCAAGAATGACACGCTCCACATCATAGACGTCCAACCGGGAAACGACAATCGTATAATTATCTCTACCACCACTAGATTCAGAATTATTCCCGATGTTTATTTGCATGTTCGAAGAGTGTAATTATAAGCTCCATCATTACTAACACTCTTGTTATCACTTACAGGACGTCACGAAAACTATGGAGAATTCGAGGATGTCCACCCTGCACTTACAGGAGATCTGCTTCCATATGTTCCCCGTGATCAGGCCATCGTATTCAGCATGCTTGCACGTGCTTTACCCCGTGCTGAGGACAAGGTATGCAAACGCCTCTATTCATTTGTTTCCTTTTACTTGCATATATAGTGGAATTATTTTGAGATTATTGCAATGATAAATTAATTAGGCCGTATCTGTGAATTTCAAACGGTGTGTGCAGGAGCTAAAGAAAATTACTATCAACAAGTACAAAGGCGATCCTGCTGATAGTCTACAGCTGGCGGCTAGTCAAGCATTAAATTTAAAGCTCGATCTGCTAGTTGTGTAAGTTCGTAAATCGATTTTTCAGTATTTCCCAAAAGTTGACACCTTGCACCTTCCAATATTACACGTGTGGTTTAAATATAACTAGCAGGGTCGTATCTGACATTTCAGCGGCTCCGTACTGAATTTAAAATCACACCCTACACTTAATAGAAGTTAATTACCGAAATAAGAAAGTAGTATTTTTATTTTATTTTAAATCAACAGTACAAGTTTTCCTTGCAGCCCAAAGGGATTATGTCCCGCTAAAAAACAACTCTTTAAATTATGATGTGTCCTTAACTTGAAAAGTGTCGTACTTCTAGTATTCCTCGAAACAAAAGCTTCAACTATACTGGTACTTGGTCTTGTCCATATTAAATATATATATCAATTGCAAGTGCTATGGTCGTGTCCTTCCAGAGTCATTATAGAACACAAGTAGATAACAAACTTCAATTTGTATAAGCTCTTTTTTTTTTTTTTTTGCGTATGTAGTAGTCATTGGAACAGCCAACAACATTTTATATGCAACAATAACATTACGGAAATAATTTACCCGTTTCAGAAACTTAAAAATATGAACAGTGCCCATATTTTTATCCAGAATGAATTTTTACAGTAAAAGTTTGCAAAAGAAAATAAAAAGAATAAAAAGAACCGCTCACTTATTAGTTCTTGCTCTTACTAATACAAAGATTAATACTAGTAATCATTGAAAAATATTAAAAAAACAGGACCCCTTAATTTTTGGGGCCCTCTGCAGTTACGAATGTTGCACACGTATCTCATACAGGCATGATAACTTGTCCACCTAATGTGTGTACAATTATGCGGCGTGGTCTAGCGTAATACCATGTGTGAATTTTGTTATAGCATACGGCGTGTTAAAGAGTGTTCGATCATCGGCAACGCAACCGTCATATTATAACAGATTTCTTATCTTTTTCCTCTTCAAATTAAGTTGACCTATATAGAATACCTGAATGAGATTTCTTTCCAAAAAGTCTTATTGCGCGTTTTTTTCCATATATAGTTTCAGATTTCTTTTCCTTACTAGTTTAAACAGGACCAAGTCATAATCAAGGCATGCCAAATTGATGGCTACATGATTCTCTCTTATGTGTGAACTAACAATGTTCCCGTGTTCTTTTTGTAAAAGCAAATATTTCTGCCTCTTAAAAACTTTAATTTTTTAAACTTTATGTCATCATTTTACAATAAACAATGGATTTGTTAGCTCGAGCTATATGCACTAATTATTTTGCACGATCTAACCTATAATCATGGAATAATTTTTACAGGCCTCAAGCCCTTCAACAGAACAACCTTGTGGGTCGTGTCGGGTGCTCCGTCCTGTTTATGAGTTCCCCCCCGCAACGTCGTACTCGTTGAGAAGTACAAGTTACTGTGTATCTGTGTAGTGTTTGTGATCGAGTACCCGCAACGTCATTTGAGAAGTACTCCATTGCAATTAAGTTACTGTGTGTCTGTGTCCTGTTCGTGAGTACCCGTAACATCATCTGAGAACTACTGCATTGCAAGTTAGTGTGTATCTGTGTCCTGTTTGTGAGTACCCGCAACGTCATCTGAGAATTACTCTGTTGCAGTTGTTGTCTCTGTGTGTGTGCGTGAAAGAATAACTTGTATCTGTCTGTACGTACGAATTCGGGTTGGGCTGCACTACTTGCGCCCAGCTACGAGTAAGTTTCCAGATATATACAGCGTCTTGTGTTGTTTATGCTTCCTCTATATCCTTGCTTAATTAACTTATGTGCGCAATCCTGTTCGATCGATATATAGTATTGGTTTAAACTTTGTATACAAAAGCTATATATCATCGTTCCCGCCCATTGTATTTTGTTAGAGCCAACGGGTTCATTACCCCCAGCTAGCTCCACCATTAATTGCTCAAAATGAAGTTTAAACAAGTTAGTGCTCTTACTCCCGGCCCTCCACCGATTACATCGATCCCGTGCATGATTTCTAACCAGAAGTTCGGAGCACCATTCCATTACAATCATGATGAACTCCATGGCATGCATCACCGTGCTTCATCCCAAAATTCTACTAAACCCACTACGTACCATTCTACTTAAGTATTTGCAATCTAGAGCAACTCCTCGCCTCCTCTCCACTCAGCAATTCTCGTTTCAGCACTTGATTGTCCTTCTGAAGCCGTCTTCAATCTTAATCCGCCTCATTGTAGTTCATTTAACCAAGCATTGCGCGGTTTGGCGTGCTAAAGCACCAGCCTGTATCCTAGAATAAATGCTAATTAATGACAATAATTCAGTTCATGAGCAACAAATAATACCCTCATTTTTCTCGCAAAACAAAAATTCAGAGCGGCACTTGCTATTTTTGAAAGGAGTGAAAATCGACCAGAGAGATGAGAGGAAGCGTATATTCCCAGTTTCAACTTGCAACTGTTAAATGAAACTGTCAATATTCTATTATTTGGAATCAACTTTATGGGCATGCATGAATATTTGTATGATAAGATATGGTCCACAAGGCGATCCATTAAGACTGTTGCTGGCTAGGAGTATTATATTCCTGCAAGATGATAGTGGTGACTGGTGACGCAAGCCTTACGAGTAAAGCTGAGCTCACCTGTTCTTGTTTCCGTGACATGCTGAACACCAAATCTCACTTTAGCAAGGTACACTACGTAGTGATACTTTGACAATAATTTTCATTGAATAAAAAAAAATTTGCTTCTATTTTTCAATTAATGGAACGTATCAATAAAGGAATTATTCACTGCCAATCAAAAGCTCCTCATGGCCGCATAGATGGTCGCCAAAGAACATACTGAAAAGGAGGCATCCTACCTTCCTAGCATTGATATATTCCAGCAAATCGTTGGCCAGTCAAAAGTCTAGCAAGGAAAGAAAACATAAAAGGAAGATAATGTTGGATTATTTGGGCTTGGCCCACTTAATTGAGACAAATAATTTCTAAAAAATCTCAAAAGTCCACTCATGAGGAGGCATGTGCACTATGAATAGTCCCACATTGCTAGCCTAAAGTGGTGAACACTAGTTTATATAGTGGAGTGTGATTCACCATGATAGAACCATGTGGGAGAAAGGGAGAAAGCCCACACGCGCGTTCGCCTCGCCGGGCTCGGGCGCGGGCGTCACTGCACACTGCGCCGTAATCTTCTCCATCCCGAGCGCCGACGTGCATCTGCAATCGGGAGAGCAGGTCTCCGGAGCCCTTCGTCTTCGAGATCCTGCACCGGGAGAGGGCGAATAAGGTTTTTGGGAAGCGCTCCGCGCGACTGCTCAAGTTCGTCACCACGGCTCGTCTTCCTGTTCCTGCTGCTGGACGTCGTCGTAGCCCGGTGCTCTGCGACGCGCCATCACCAACGTCGACCTCGTCAACACCGCAACCGCACCTACTACGTCAACGCCGCAATCGCAACCGCACCGCAACGCGCCGTCATCCTCTTCTGCTCAGTACGTTCAATCTGTTCTAATCTCGTGGTTAATCATGTTTATCAAGATGATCATAATGTTCGTGCTATCTAGTATGTTAGAGATATACATGCTAGTTTCTGTGATGTTGTTCATGATTTATATTCGGAATTTAATCTGAAAAATGTCTAATTTCTCAACAGATAAAAACAAGGGAACGCTATACTGTCCCAGCCTCACCCACGGGATAGTTCTTTGTCATTGGATTAAGTGTTATCGAACAGTGTAACATCCTAGAAAAATACAAAAATAAGTAAAATATAAAATTAAATTTTAATCTGAATTTTAATTCTTCTATAGTTTTCCATGGAATTGTGTTTTTGATAAATTCTTTTAATACCAAAACTATTATTTTCAAACTTTGAAATTCAAAATCATATAAGAAATAAAATATAAAATACAAGTTGGAGTTATGACTTTATTCTGAATTTCCATCTTTTCTATATTTTCATGGTTTTTGGTCTTGAAGAAAACCATATTCAACTTTAGATTTTGAAATATAAACTTTGAATTTAAAATCACATAGGAAAAAATCTAAAAAATTATATTTAACCCTTATGATAACCGAGAGAATATGAGCTGTTTTCTCGAGTGGCGGCGGAGAAATCTCCTCTGAAAAACATAGGAGAGTTCAACCCGAGTGATATAAATAACCTAGCGAGACACATCAGAATCGATTCTTACTTAAAAAGCGATAGTGATGTTCATGCTCAGCACTATCGGTTTAAATAAGAAGCAATAGTGATGTGATCATGCACATCACAATCAAATCTTATGCGAGAAGTGATAGTGTGCATTATCGTCACTATCCCTTCTTAAGTAAAAATCGATGTGATGTGTACATTCACATCACAATCGGTTTTTGTGTCAAAAGTGATAGTGATGATCACTCACACCACTATCGCTTCTTATAAAAGAATTGATTATGATGTGACCGTGTACATCACACATCACTATCGCTTTTTATAAAAGAACGTGCACATTACAATTAGTTCTTATATGATTATTTTTACTACCTTCCCTAAAAATTTAAGAACCGATCCAGATGAAATGATAGTAATGTACCATTCTATACTAGTGTCAACAGGCGAACGACTGCAACTGAGCACTTTCGTAACACACAACAACTTTTACCTGACCACCAGTGAGTTCCTCAACAGGCGAAGGACTGCAACTGAGCACTTTCGTAACACACAACAACTTTTACTTGACCAGCAGTAAGATCCTCAACAACTTTCGTAATACTAATCACATGTGCAGGGTAATGTTAGGTCTAAAAGTTATGCCATCGAGAGTAGAAACGGAAAGAGAGAGAAATAGTCGTGAAGCCGCTAATTTGAAGTCACACGCTCAGAGCATATATATACAACTAGATGCGTTAGCGCGGCGGCACGCCGCGCTACGTGGATACGCAGTGATACATGAAAAGTTTTTTTCCCTTAAGAAAAGAGATTCAGGATAAAAATATATTCAGGATCATACTTGATAGATTAACGGTTGAGAACCGTTTTGTATCGTTCCTCGATTGGGAAGAAGGCAGAAATTCTTAGTTTGCTAAGGTATATAATCTGGGAGAAAACAAACAAAGGGATTACAGCTATCTGAGTGATGGTAGAAAGAAGAGACTTTGTGTCGGAGCTAAATACTATATCCCATGTTCGCCTTACATTTGCTCCTGCTAAAAACATGCCGCCTTAGCATTTCAGAACTTGCATATTGCTAAATGCGTGTTTATACCAAAGATATGCAGTGTGTTTAGGCTCTGTTACCTGTGGAAAAAATTACCTATTAGTTTAATCAGATTTGATCCTACCTAACATCTAGATCACATCATAAGACTTTGTTTTCAAGAACTGCACCGTAGCAATTGAAAGCATACCATATTATAGCCACCCATAAACTCAGCGTTAGCTTGATTGTCAAAAAGAAATACCGGCTTAAGATTCTATTGGTATAGGCGCTAGATCATCAATGATGTGTACCGCTTGCACTAATAATAGACATTTGCACGAAGGGCTTCTTAACACAAACCGATTTTGTTTTTATCTTTTTAGCTTCTCCTGTTCTTGCACCCCAATATATCATCTGTTAATAATTGATGTACTTCTATTTTTTTATTGTTTTGAACCCTCCGCAGGTAAACGTTTTGTTCAATCAGCTTGTTTTTAGCGTGTGTGCATGTTTCTGCTGCTCTGCTTCACCATGTACTCTCTATGCTTTTAGCCTAGGCGTTATAAAGTTGAACCTGTCTATAATCATGTCTTGACAATGCCTTGGTTTCTTCTGGAGTTTATTGTAAAATTAATGGAATTGGAACAAAATCGTTTCTTCTACCGCAGTCTTCCTCTAGGTACCACCGGCCTTTTATAGTCCATTTATTAATACTGTAGTTTTAGGGCATGGATATTTCGTTATACAGCAAAGTATGGTTCTGATTTCTTACTGTTGTGCTCTAGGTAAAGATGACCCGCCGCTACAGTTGAAAGAAGGTGTTTTCAGATCTTTGTTTTGTTATTTATGCTTTTCAATTCTGGGTGTTTTACCACAGAAGAAGCCCTACTTTACATCAGCATTAAATTGTTCTGCACTTCTGCTTGAAGTGCCACCATTTAATCTCTTATTGCTGTTCCTCTTAGCACATGTGCTCAGTTTTTTTTCTCTTGTGTTGATTTACATATTACTTCTGTTAATATTCATGAGGTTGACAGGTGTAAAAAAAGAACAAAACTGATTTTAACTCGATATAGCTATATGTGCTTAAACGTGATTTCACTCGTGTTATTTATATCTCTGTTCTCGCAGGATATTCAAATACCTATATCGGAATCTCAATTCATTTTCCCAACTGCTTCGCCTGAGAATTGGTCTGCAAATGAAAAAGGCTGTGAAGATAGCGTTATCACCAAGCATGCAGCAGGATGTGATCTAAGCTCGTCACACCATCCAGGACCATCGGATGATACAGAGGAACGTGGGCGTCGTGGCTCAACACTGAGCCGGCCGTACGCACGAGCGAGTTCAACGCTATGCGCGCGCGAGACGCGGCTGGCCAGCGTGCCGACGTGTAGGCAAAACGGTGACGTGGCCACGTGAGAACCGGCAAAAGTTCCTAAGTTTAATATAGGAATGATACAGTACTGATCAGAAATACAATTAATAAATCAAACATACAAATCCCGGTACGTTCACCATGTTGGGATCGGATCATGCATTACATACGCCATCATGCAAACAGTGCACGTGATATGTTGCTCTTGCTGCCTTCACCTGATCAGAGCATGGTACCACAGGGTCGATCATCGGCGCGCGCGTACGAGTCAGCGACAGCTAGATGGCCTGCCGGACGTGGAGGAGAACTTTGTTTTGCTGCATACAACTCTTATCTTATTGCTTGTTCTCTTAACTCACATTCAAAAGAGTACGAAGCCGGCCTCTGCTGCTTATATAGTAGAACACCCAACGGAAACTAACTAGTAAACGGACACAAATTAACTAACCGGCTAGAAAACATATCGGAAATACTGTGAGCCGAGCGTCCGACCGCATCGGACGTCCCAGCCCATGAGCAATTGAGAGCGCGGCCCAAGCCTGGGAGCATCGCATAGTGGCTTTAATTTTTTTGTGGGCTTCATCATGTCTTTTTGTGATTAGTTCTTTTGTCATTTTGTGATTAGTTTTTTTGTACTTTTGTGATTAGTGCTTTAACCTGATTACTAGTAATTTGGTGCAACCAAAATAATGTGCTACTAAAACATACGAAAAATTTTGGTGCAATATTTTTCTACAATATATGAAACAATTTTTTTGTTTAAGATGTTGATGGAAGATGTTCAAATTTTATGTTTCAGTAGGTTAAAATGCATGTTTCAGTACTCTCAATACCTGAAAATCCGACATTGTTTCAATAGGTCAAATTTTATAGTTCAGTTAGTTAAAATCTATGTTTCAGTAGATCTAACATAAAATAATCTAAATTTATATAGCAATAATGGTCTTGTTTTCTTCATAAAAATATTATGAATGCGATAGTGTAAACCGTTTGTGTATTAGAACAAGGGTTTTGATAAATATCACCCGGATGTTTTCTTTGCTAAAATCATCCAAATTTGGGAGCCTCTTGCAACATTTTTTTCCAACGTGTGCAACATTTTTTTCCAACGCTTGCAACATCTGTTTATTGTGCCGCATTTCTACTGTTGTCGAAGAAAAATGTTGCACGCATTGGAAAAAATGTTGCATCTGTAAAGGGAAAATGTTGCAATGCGTCAGAAAAAATGCTGCAAGAGGCTCCCAAATTTCAGACGCGTTGCAACATTTTTTTTCCTATGTGTGCAACATTTTTTTTCAATGCGTGCAACATCGAAAAATTTGGCTGATTTTTTTTGGAGAAAACATCCAAATGATTCCTAGACACACCCAGTTAGAACAATATAATTAGTCAAAAGTTATGGCCAACAAAAGAAAAAATAAAAGTTATGGCCAACATGTCTGAATGTAACAGTGGGTTGTACACTTGTGACGCAAACAGATTTCTTCAGAAAAAAAAGAATATAATAGCTTGTTGGATCACAA